>REGO01000844.1:213868-229508 GCA_010120015.1 Rhombomys opimus
AGTTTTTATAACTGTTACTCTATAGTACAGCTTAAGATCAGGGATGGAGATACCTCCAGAAGATCTTTTATTGTAGAGGATTGTTTTAGCAATTCTGGGTTTCTTGTTATTCCTTATGAAGTTGAGAATTTTTCTTTCTAGGTCTGTAAATAATTGTGTTGCTAATTTGATGGCATTTGCATTGAATCTGTAGATTGCTTTTGGTAAGATGGCCATTTTTACTATGTTAATCCTGCCTAGACATGAGCATGGGAGATCTTTCCATCTTCTCATATCTTCTTCTAATTCTTTCTTCAGAGACTTGAAATTTATTGCATACAAGTCTTTGACTTGCTTGGTTACGGTTACACCAAGGTACTTTATGTCATTTGTGGCTATTGTGAAGGGTGTTGTTTCCCTAATTTCTTCCTCAACCCATTTGTCTTGTGTATATAGGAGTGCTACTGATTTTTTTGAGTTAATTTTGTATCTGTCCACTTTGTTGAAGGTATTTATCAGCTGTAGGAGTTCCCTGGTAGAGTTTTTGTGGTCGCTCACGTATACTATCATATCATCTGCAAATAGTGATAATTTGACTTCTTCCTTTCAAATCTGTACCCGCTTTATCTCCTTTAATTGTCTTATTGCTCCAGCAAGGACTTCAAGTACTATGTTAAAGAGGTATGGAAAGAGTGGGCAGCTTTGCCTTGTCCCTGATTTCATTGGGAATGATTTAAGTTTCTCTCCATTGAGTTTGATGTTGGCTACAGGCTTGCTGTATAATGCCTTTACTATGTTCAGGTAAGTGCCTTTTATTCCTGATATCTCCAGGACTTTAAACATAAGTGGATGTTAGATTTTAATAAATGCTTTTTCACCATGTAAGGAGATTATCATGTGGTCTTTTTCTTTCAGTTTTTTTATAGGGTGCATTAAATTGGTGGATTTCCATATATTTAACCCCCCTTGCATACCTAGGATGAAGAGTACTTGGTCTTAATAGATGATATCTTTGATGTGTTCTTGTATTCAGTTTGCAAGTATTTTGTTGAGTATTTTTGCATCAGTGTTCATAAGGGAGATTGGCCTGAAATTCTGTTTCTTTGTTGAGTCTTTGTGAGGTTTAGGTAGCAAGGTGACTGTGGCTTCATAGAATGAGTTTGGTAATGTTGCTTCTGTTTCTATTTTGTGGAAGTGTTTGAAGCGAATTGGAGTTAGCTCTTCTTGAAAGGTCTGGTAGAATTCTGCGCTGAAACCATCTGGTCTTGGGCTTTTTTTGGATGGGAGACTTTTGATGACTGCTTCTATTTCCTTGGGGGATATAGGACTTTTTAATTGATTTACCTGGTCCTGATTCAGCTTTGGTAAGTCAACTCGATCAAGAAAATTGTCCATTTCATTTAGATTTTCAAATTTTGTGGCAGATAGACTTTTGAAGTAAGTCCTAATGATTGTTTGGATTTCCTCAGTGTCTGTAGTTATGTCCCCCTTTTCATTTCTGATTTTGTTGATTTGGGTGGTGTCTCTCTGCCTTTTAGTTAGCTTGGCTAAGGGTTTGTCTATCTTGTTGATTTTCTCAAAGAACCAGCTCTTGGTTTCATTGATTCTTTGAATTGTTTTATTTGTTTCTAATTGATTGATTTCAGCCCTGAGTTTGATTATTTCCAGCCGTCTACTCCTTTTTGGTGTGTCTGCTTCTTCTTTTTCTAGGGTTTTTAAGTGGGCATTAAGTTGCTTGAATGAGCTGTCTCGAATTTCTTCTTGAAGGCACTTAGTGCTATGAACTTTCCTCTTAGCACTGCTTTCATTGTGTCCCACAAGTTTGGGTATGTTGTGTCTTCATTTTCATTGAGTTCTAGGAAGACATTAATTTCTTTCTTTATTTCTTCCCTAACCCAGCTGTCATTAATAACAAGTTGTTCAGTTTCCATGTGTATGTAGGCTTTCTGCTATTTCTGTTGTTGTTGAGGTCCAGCTTTATTCCATGGTGATCAGACAGGATACAAGGGATTATTTCAATCTTTTGTATCTGTTGAGGCTTGTTTTGTGAGCAACCATATGGTCTATTTTGGAGAAGGTTCCATGAGTTGCTGAGAAGAAGGTAAATTATTTGGTGTTTGGGTGTATGATTCAGTAAATGTCTGTTAGGTCCGTTTGATTCATGACCTCTGTTAGAGACATTGTTTCTTTGTGTAATTTCTACTTTGTTGACCTGTCCTTTGTTAAGAGTGGGGTGTTGAAGTCTCCCACTGTTAATGTGTGGGGATCTATATATGGTTTAAATTTTATCAATGATTCTTTTACAAATGAGGGTGCTTTTGTATTTGGGGCATAGATGTTCAGGTTGTGATGTCTTCCTGGTGGAATATTCCCTTGATGATTATGAAGTGTCCTTCTCCTTCTCTTTCTATTAATTTTATCAGGTATTAGAATGGCTACTCCTGCTTACTTCTTTGGTCCATTTGCTTGGAAAGTCGTCTTCCAACCCTTTACCCTCAGGTAATGTCTATATTTGTGTCTTAGGTGTGTTTCTTGTATGCAAGAGATTGCTGGGTTTTGTTTATGTATCCATTCTGTTAGTCTGTGTCTTTTTATTGGAGTGTTGAGTCCATTGATGTTGAGAGAAATTAATGACCAGTGGCTGTTAGATCCTTTGATTTTGATGTTGGCTGTGGTCATAATGTTTTGTGCTTGGTTGCTTTTTGTTTTACTGTAGTAAGGTTAATTATTTCCTGTGTTTTCTTGAAAGTAGCTAATTTTGGGGGGTTGTATTTTCCCTTCCACTGTCTTCTGTAATGCTGGATTTGTTTGTAGGTATTCTTGAAATTTGTTTTTGTCATTGAATATCTTGTTTTCTCCGTCTATGAGGACTGAGAGTTTTGCTGGGTATAGTAGCCTGGGCTGACATCTCTGTTCTCTTAGGGTGTGCATGATATCTGTCCAGGACCTTCTGGCTTTCATAGTCTCTGTTGAAAAGTCAGGTGTGATTCTAAAAGGTTTGCCATTATATGTTACTTGGCCTTTTTCCCTTGCAGCTTTTAGTATTTTTTCTTTGTTCTGTATGCTTACTGTTTTGATTATTATGTGGCAGGAGGATTTTCTTTTCTGGTCAAATTTGTTGGGTGTTTTGTAGGTCTCTTGTATTCTTATTGGCCTCTCCTTTAACTTGGGGAAATTTTCTTCAATGATTTTGTTGAAAATATTTTCTGGGCCTTGGAGAAGGGAATCTTCTTTTTCCTCTATTCCTATTATTCTTAGATTTTGTCTTTTCATATTGTCTTGGATTTCTTGGAAGTTCCATGTCAGGAATTTTTTGGATTTAACCTTTTCTTTGACAGATACATCGATTTCTTCCATTGGTTCTTCTACACCTGAGATTCTTTCTTCTATCTCTTTTAGTCTGTTGGTTATTCTTACCTCTGCAGTTCCTGTTTTTTTTTCCCTAAATTCTCCCTCTCCATTATTTCCTCCATTTGTGTTTTCTTTAATTTATCCAGTTCTATTTTCAGATCTTGAGGTGTTTTGTTGATTTCCTTCACCTGTCTGATTGTATCTTCCTGTTTTTCTTTTAGTTCATTCAGCTCTGTTTCTTTTATTTCTTTCACTGATTTAATTATTTCTTCTCTGAAGGCCTCAAACTGTTTGGCTGAATCTTCCCGTATTTCTTCACGGGTGGCCATAATCTGATTGTCTTTAACTTCCTCCCTTTCTTTATGGATAGCCATGATCTGTTTGGTTTTATCTTCCTCTAATTCTTTATGTATTTTATTTGTTTCCTCTATTATCCTCTTCGTCAGCATAGATGTAAGTCATCTTCTTGATTTTCTATTATGCTATGTTGTCCAGGGCTGCTTGTCCCTGGATGGCTGGGTTCTGGAGATGCCATAATGCTCTGTCTTTTGTTGGTTGGGCTTTTATGCTGACCTCTACCATTGGGCTGTTTTAGGTGTTGGCTGTTAGTTTCTGTGCTTCCTGGAGTCCTGACGTAGGGAGAATCCCCTTGGCCAGAAGATGATTTTTCCTGAAGGAGTCCTCCTCTGCTTTTTGGGTATGGTCACTGTATGGCCAGTGTTTCTCAGGAATTGCCACTGCTCACCTCAGGTTTATAGACCTGTGTAGTACCTGTGGTCTTTGTTAGTTAGGGGGGCTCTCCTCTCACCCGTAGAAGTTCTTCAGACAGTTGTCCCGCTGCTGGGTTTCTCGTTCTGAATTTAGTGAGCTGTTGTTGTTGTTGTTGTTGTTACACTGTTTCCCAGGTACAGCCCTCTTGAAGATCCTGCTGATTCCCTAGCTGTGGGGTTTTCTCCCAACAGGGAACTCAGTCTGGTATGCTGAGGCATACAGTTCTGTTTGGGAAGGCTTGAGGAGCACCCTGCAAGTCTCTGGGCCAGGGGCTGAGTGCTCTGCTCTGGGTGTGGAGAATGTGCGCCTAGGTTGAGTTGGCCCCTGGGGGTTCTGCTCTGGTCTGGATGCTGTGCACGCCTCTCTAGGCTGGCAACTGAGGGCTCCTCTCTGGTCAGGAGGCTGGGCACCTCACTCTGAGCTGGAAGCTGTGTGTCCTTGTCTGTGATGGCAGCTTCGGGCGCCGCTCTAGTTAGGACGTTGTGCACCTGGGTCTGGGATGGCGGCTGAGGGCGCCGCTGTGGTCCAGAGGCTCTATGCTCTGATCTATGCTGGCAGTGTGTGTCCCCTTCTGGGCCAGATTGGGGACCGAAGTTCTGTCTGGGATGGCGAGTAGAACCCGTAGGCACAGATGCGTTTGGCTCTGCCTTTCTGGCCTTTGGGAGTCTGGGTGTCTGCCTAATCTGGGAAATTTTTCGGAGACCTTTTCGGGGTGGGGGTGTTGGCTGAGTGCGCTGAGATCAGACCAGCCGATTCCCTCCCTGTGGGTTTGCACATGACAGTGAAACTCACTCTCTGGTGCCCTGGGGCCCACAGTTCATCTGAGGCAGTGAATCAGGCATGCAGGCAGGGTTCTGTGCCTGAGCCTGGGTCCCTGGCTCAGGCTCTGGGCTGGCTCCTGGGGCGCCCGTGGAACTCAAGTCCTTTCGAGGGGATGTCTGGGTGGCCTAAGGTCAGTCCCAATCGTTTCCTGCACCATGGGGTTATCTCTCGACTGGAGATTCCAGTCTCTGATGTTGTGTTGAGCACAGTTCATTCTGGGACTGTGACCAGAGCACACTGGCGAACAAGTGTCTGGTGAAACCAGGATCTCTTCAGCGGTTTAGCTGGGTGAGTTAAAAGCTGATTGAATCCCCCACCGTGGGGTATCCTCTCACCTGGGAAACACAATCACTTGTGTTTTATGGCCTCGAGTTCTGATTGCTGGTCACTATGCCAATCCTGCTGTGCTGCTGGTCAGAATGAGATTCCTCCCAGCGCCACCATCTTGCCCACCTCTTATAATAATATTTTTAAACACCTGAATAATAGTCCATTGTCCCTAATTTTCTTTGACAATTCTTCAGATGAAGGATATCCATGTTGTTTCTAGTTTCTGGCTATTACAAATAAAGCCACTATGAACATAATTGAGCAAGCGTCTTTATTGTGAAATAGAGTATCTTTTAGGTATATGCCCAGGAGCAGTATAGTTGTGTACTGAATTAAATCAATTCCTAATTTTTTGAGGTACCACCACACTGATTTCCATAGTGGCTAAACAAGTTTGCACTCCTATCAACATTGGAGGAGTGTTCCCCTTGCTCTACCTCCTTGCCAGCATAAACTGTCACTTATGATTTTGATCTTTTGATCTTTGATTTAAAAAAGAAAAATGGCATCAGAAAAAAGCAGGTCCTACTTTATAGTATTTTTCCTAACATTATTGTATTTTCTCTACCTGATAGCAATATATAGTTTAGTTCCACCCCTGAGTTACCAGTCACAATTGTATGTGGAAAATGCATGAGGGCTTTTTTTTTCTTAAAGAACATGATTCCTTCTTCCAAATTAAGTGTTAACATGAATTTCACAAATATTAATCAATCAACCAAATATTTATGTCCCCTCTACCCTCATTCCATGTGTTGAAATTCTAATCCCCAAAATAATAGCATTAGGGAGTCAGGGCTTTTAGAAGTAATTGGATTATTAAATCAGAGTTCCCATGAAGGAGAAAATGCCCTTATAAAAGAAGTCCTACTCCCTTGCCTTGACACTCCCGTTCTTTGATCTTTGCCTTTTCCACTTGGTCAGTTTTTAGAGTTTTTCTTTAGCTTCTTGCTCTTCATGTAGACCCAGAATATAAATTATAAATACTAAGCTGAGAGAATGAGATGATTTTTCCTGTACAAGCTGTCATAGTCACACACCTCTTAATTCTCATTGCTTAAAAGCTATTCTTTTTATACAAACCTTGGTTTTAACATTCCAGGGTATATCTGACATTTATTATAATGGCCCAATAGAATAATGTACTGAATAGTGCTTTTACCTGTCTTTTCTAAATAATGTGTCATCAATTTAGTTTATAATTATATTTTAAAACGTGTGTGCCTTAAAAAGATTACCATCAATATTTACAAGGAAAGCCCATGATGGTTTTTGTTATATCGTACATTCAAGAAATACAACATGGGGATTGAGCATTTTAGCAAGAGTCCTCCCTCTTGATTAGTTTCTTTAGGTGCACAGATTTTAGTAGGTTTATCCTATGTTGTATGTCTGTATGAGTGAGTATATCCCTTGTGCATCTATCTGCTTCTGGGATAGCTCACTCAGGATGATCTTTTCCACATCCCACCATTTACCTGCAAATTTCAATCAGCAATAACTTATGAATGAGTAAATGGCTCCTAGATAATTGTAAACCTTTGCTCATTTTTCAGTAATTACGTAAAAATTCCACTTTACTTTTCCAGTGTTACTGTTTTCATGATTGCATAGTGAATCTGAGGAACTCACTCCCTCAATATTCTTGGTATACTTGTTAGCTTTCTCCACCATGATTTCCTTGTTTTATATTGCTGAGTAATATTCCATTGTGTAGATGTACGACAGTTTCTGTATCCATTACTCCACTGAGGGACAGATGTGCTGTTTCCAACTTCTGGTTATTACAAATGAAGCTGCTACAAATATGGTTGAGCAAATGTCAAAAAAAAAAAGAAGTCCTAGAGAAGCTCTTTGTGTATTTTTGCCACTTTAAGTTATAGTGAAAGAGATAGATATCTGGGAATCAGGCTTTGACTCTATGCTAAACCTGACAGTAGTTAGATCTTAGACTTTTCGGGCTCTAGAAATGTGGGAAATAAATTTCTCTTGCTTATATTCCAGTAAATTGTTTGTTAATTGTTTTTGTATTTTTTTTTAGAATTTCATGTATGAGTACTTTATATCATTCACACTCTTCCCCACCCAACTCCCAGAGATACAAGAGAAATCATGGAATTCTGTTGGAGTTCTTTGTCATATTAATAAAAGATTTAAAAATGAAGTTGGATACTCAAAACCAGTTTTAGTGAGTTTTCAAAGAAAAGTCATGCCTCTAAAAGGAGAACAAAGGCTAGAAGAGAAATCCATGCTGTTTAAACTGGCATATTGATCAAACACATTGAAGACAAATATACATGGTAGGGAGGAAGGCTTAGAGACAGTGAAGAAGCCCAAAAATGTTGTGGAAAAGCCAATAGTGTTAAGAAAACATGCTTAGGAAACAGCAAGATAAAAAGAAAAATGTATGCCTTTCTGAAAAGTGAATAGACTTAAACCCTTACACATTTGTGGCCCATAAGCTTTTGTACTAGGACAATGGATTCTGGGAAGAAAAAAAAATGCAGTATCTCATTTGAGAATGAATTATTTATTGTATCCCATTTAGCATGACTTCAAGTGAACCAACCTACCTTTCTACGGGTAGTTCCTTTGTCAAGTGATTGAACTAGCTCAAAGAGGGTATTATGTCTATACCCAGAAAAGGGATTCTGTTCTCTTGAACAGGAGTTTTTCTTTAACATTCTGCCTCTGAAGTAATTCTAAATCACTTAGCAACCAGAAAGGACATCAGAGCTCCAAATACTTCTGGAATCTCTGCCTCTGGCAAGAATGAGCCTAACGAGATACCCAAAGACAAACTTTTCAGCTTTTAGCTAACAAAGAAACTGGTTATTTTGAGTGGAGATCTTTTATCTTAAACTGCCTATCTTTACCTCTGATCTTATCATATTTACCCAACCACACTCTTTCTCAATTTTAAGAATTTTTCTTCCTTAATTACTATTGTTACATATATGTATTACTTACTAAATTCATTTAATGTTGTTCATATGTACATCTGTTTAAGGCTGTCTCCTGGGATTGAATGACCTATAATGTCACTCAATGCATGAATGGACTAAGGAATACTGCAGCACAAGAAACTATTAATGATTGATTTCAAAAGTGATTTTTGTGGATATTTCAGTGATTTGACAATGACATTTATTAAGCAAGTGAAAAGTAAGTGGCTATGGCTAAACTGATTGTTCCTTATATCCATAAAACTTCCCACTAGTGCTACAAACAATGTTCAATATTATTTATGTTGATTTCTTTCATATGCTTTGAGCAGGAGGTGAACATGTATGAATATTGATGAGATTAAATATGTTCCAGTCATATGACATCTATCTTCTTCTAGAAATAAAAGTAATTTAATTGGCTTCACTTCCTGAAGACATTATACTTCAGTGGTGAAGTGTATAGCTTCTGGAATTAAATGAATAGGAGTTTATAAATTAAAGAGCAACAACTGTATGAGCTTTGTCTCTCTTGATTTTTGTTTTGTTTTGTTTTCATCTGTAAAAATAGAAAAAACAATGGTTTGCACATTAAAGCACTGAGGATTTCGATAGCAATTCAATTAATGCAATTGTGCAAAACGCTAAATACAACGTAATCAGTATGGTAAAATTAGTGGCTATTGTTATCACTAGTGTTACTGTCACTGTTTTTAAAGAATGGTTATACATCTCACTGAATCAAACTAAGAAGGGCATAGGACAGAAAGAATAAAGAATAACTGATATATCTTTTTCATGGATAGTTTAAGAGAATGACACATCATCAGACAATTATAAGTTTTTCCTATAATTCAAAAGAAATTGAAGTTTCCATTCTAGCTCATTAATAACCTCTCTCTTTTGAAAAGTGCTATTTAATTAAAGCTAAAGTATTTGTGTTTTCTTATAAATTATATGTCACATGCTTTGAAGAAATTTACTCAACAGGTGATGTTTATCACATTCTTAAACTATCAAAAGTGATTTTGAAGATGCCTTCAGATTTTAAAATCTTTTTATTCTTATTATAACTAAAAATTATTCCCTAAGAAAAATAAATTATTCAAGTTCTTCAATAAATATATTTAACATTAAAGATTTTCCTTGAAGCTACATTTGTGGGTTTATAGGGAGAAACAGGAAGAGGAGGTGATGCTTCGGATATTATAGAGCAAGCATTCAAATCTGTAAGAAACTATTTCAACAGACACAGACGTCTAAAAGTGAGAAACTCAGACTATCAATCTAAAAGAAGTTTAAATAACATATGCCATGGAATTCACAGAAAAACATCTAAGGGACAAAGTAATTGTAAATGGACTAGTGAATACATATAAGATAGCACAATTACTAGGCTCCATGGCAAATACCCTATACTCAGGATCACAGAAGAAACAAATTTTCATGGGATTTTTTTTTTGTCATGGACAGTACAATAGCTTAAAGTGGCCTCATGATTGAGAAATAATCTTTTCATGTGTACAGAAAAGTACTATTATCAGTATGTCAATCAGTTTTGTGACTAAAAATCTACAATTGTTATAATATTTGTAGGCTGTTATATGGAACCAAAACTAGTTAAAAAATTATTTGGTGAAAATGAAATTAAAACAACTAACATAAAGTACATTGAATTTTTTTTTTAATTTTATGTTTTTTATTAATTACAGTTTATTCACTTTGTATCCAAGCTGTAGTCTCCTCCCTCATTTCCTCCCAATCTCAGCTTCCCTCTTTCATCTCCTCCCATGCCCCTCTCCAAGTCCACTGAGAGGGAAGGTCTTCCTCCCCTTCCATCTGACCCTAACCTATCAGGTCTCATCAGGACTGGCTGCATTGTCTTCCTCTGTGGCCTGTCAAGGCTGCTGCCCCCTCAGGGAGAGGTGATCAAAAAGCCAGGCACTGAGTTCATGTCAGAGACAGTCCACTTGGACATTGAGCTGCCATGGGCTACCTCTGAGCAAGGGTTCTAGGTTGTCTCCATGCATGGTTCTTGGTTGGAGTATCAGTCTCAGAAAAGACACCTGTGCCCAGGTTTTTGGTTCTGCTGTTCTCCTCATGGAGCTCCTGTCTCCTCTAGGTCTTACTATCCCCCTTCTTTCATAAGATTCCCTGCACTCTGCCCAAAGTTTGGCTATAAGCCTCAGCATCTGCTTTGATACACTGCTGGGTAGAGTCTTTCAGAGGCGCTCTGTGGTAGGCTCCTGTCCTGTTTCTTGTTTTCTCCTTCTTCCAATGTCCATCCTGTTTGTCTTTCTGAATGAGGGTTGATCATTTTATCCAGAGTCCTCCTTCTTGCTTAGCTTCTTTAAGTGTAGACCTAAAGAAGGTACATTGAATTTTTAGTTTTTAATTTGTAATGTTATCAGATATATTTATATAATCACAATACAATTGTTCTTATGTGTAATGATAAAATTCTGACTCTGTTGGCAGATATATCTTGCTACCATTTCAACATTAGAGCTAACTCTACGTATTAAAATGTTCTGTCATTTAAGTTCTTTTAGCCCCTAGACAATTCTTTTAAGAACTTGAACAGGTTTTAATCTCTGCTCTGCTCTTTCTTCCTGTTTCAGTAACACACATTTTTCATCCTCTTCTGATATTCCTTGAATTTGCAAATAAACCCAAACAAATTATAGCCAATGCCCTGGGATTGGCAGTTGTATCAGTCAGAATCTCAGTAGGAAATAATGCTCTGCAGATGATTCAACTCAAGAGAAACTAATGTATAGATGTGAGTCACTCAGAAATGTGGGCACCGTAAGGATTCTTGGGATAGCGACCCCTACATTTAAGACTCTGCCTTGTGGGTCCACCAGTGTAATACAGGCAAATAATCCATGGATCCCAGACAGAACAGCATAATAGTGGCGTGCAGGCCACTGCAATAGTCAGAGAATCTGCACATGCACACTGCACCAGCTAAAAGCGTATGCTAATAGCGCTATCATCACATTCCTTACTTAGGCAAAACTGAAACCACAACACACACTCCCAAACCAGTGAACCCCTCTCATCTTCCTGAAAAAAAAAAGTCAAAAAAACAGAAAGAGAGGATCATAGCCCGAACTACAATCTCAAGGAGCAAACAGTGAGGGGTATAAATAACCAGATGGCTAGAGGCAGACGCAAGAACACTCCCAACAAAAATCGGGACATAATGACCTCACCAGCAACCCCACAAACCAATGGACACTTCAATTCACTAGATATACAAGAAAACAACCTCAAAACTATGTTTCTCCAGCTATTAGAGGCCCATAAAGATAAATTAACAAAGCCCTCAGAGAAATAGCCAAAGAAATCGAGATGAACAAAAAGGAAACAAATAGAGCTCTCAGAGAAATGACCACGAAAATTGAGGCAAACAAAGAGGAAATGAACAAAGCTCTCAAAGAAATGTCCACACAAATGAAGGCAAATAAAGAAGAAATAAACAAAGCTCTCATAGAAATACAGGCAAATATAGCCAAAGAAGTAGAGGCACAATTAGTGATACCTAGAGAGGAAACGGACAAAAAAAATAGAAGCCGTCATTGAAAAGCAGGACTCCACATTCAAACAAATGAAGAAAATGGTGCAAGACATGAAAACAGAATTAGAATCAATAAAGAAAACACAAAGAGAGAAAAACATGGAGCTGGGGAACATAGAAAAAAGACCAGGAACTACAAAGGTAAGCATCACCACCAGAATACAAGAGATGGAAGAAAGAATCTCAGGAGCCGAATATACACTTGCAGAAATTGACATGTCTCTCAAAGAAAAAATAAAATCAGAAAAGTTCCAAACACAAAACATCCAAGAAATCAAGGATACCATGAAAAGACTAAATCTAAGAATAATAGGAGTAGAAGAAAAAGAAGACATCAGGCTCAAAGGTATGGAAAATATTTTCAAGAAAATTATAGAAGAAAATTTTCCCAACTTAAAGAAAGAGATGTCCAAAAACATACAAAAGGCCTACAGAACTCCAAGTAGACTAGACTAGAAAAGAAATTCTTCACGTCACATCATAGTCAAAACACTGAACCTACAGAACAAAGAAAAAAATCTAAAAGCAGCAAGGGAAAAAGGCCAAGTAACATATGAAGGTAGACCTATCAGAATCACACCAGATTTCTCAACAGAAACTATGAAAGCCAGAAGGGCCTGGAGAGAAATCATGCAGTCCTTAAGGGACCACAGATTCAAACCCAGACTGCTATACCCAGCAAAATTTTCAATCAACATAGACAGAGAATTCAAAATATTCCATGACAAAACCAAATTTAAACAATATCTACATTGTAAACCAGCTCAACAGAAGTTACTAGAAGGGAAACTCCAACCCAAAGAAAACAACTACATCTAAGTAAACAGAGGAAATAGATAACTACACAAAAACAACAACAAAAACCAAAAGAATAAAAGCAATGAAACTCAGTGACACCACCAACCCCACATCAACAGTAAGCAACAATTGTTGGTCACTAGTATCTATCAACATCAACGGACTCAACTCCCCAATAAAAAGATATAAACTAACAGAATGGTTGCAGAAACAGGATCCAACTTTCTGATGCATCCAAGAAACACACCTATGCAACTAAGATAAACACTACCTCAGAGTAAAGGGCTGGAAAAATGTTTTTCAAGCAAATGGTTCCAGAAAACAAGCTTGAGTAACCATCCTAATATTTAATAAAATAGACTTTCAACCCAAGTTAATAAAAAAAAATAAGGAGGGCCACTATAACCTCATCAAAGGGAAAATCCACCAAGAGGACATCACAATTTTGAATATCTATGCCCCAAATACAAGAGCACCTACATTTGTAAATAAAACAATATTAAAGCTTAAATCACACATTGATCCTAATACCTTAATAGTGGGAGACTTCAACACTCCACTCTCACCAAGGGACAGATCAACTAGACAGAAAACAAATAGGGAAATAAAAAAAAAATACTTACAGAGGCACTAAATCAAATGGACCTAATAGACGTCTACAGATCTTTTCATCCAAACTCAAAAGAGTATAGCTTCTTTTCAGCACCACATGGAACCTTCTTCAAAATAGACCATATAGTTGGCCATAAAGCAAGCCTCAACAGATACAAAAAGATTGAAATAATCCCTTGTATTCTATCTGACCACCATGGACTAAAGCTGGACCTCAACAACAACAGAAATAACAAAAAACCTGCATGCACATGGAAACTAAACAACTTGTTACTCAATGACAGTTGGTTCAAGGAAGAAATAAAGAAAGAAATTAAAGACTTCCTAGAATTCAATGAAAATGAAGGCACAACATACCCAAATTTATGGGACACATTGAAAGCAGTGCTCTGAGGAAAATTTATAGCACTAAGTGCCTTCAAGAAGAAATTTGTAACATCACATACAAACAACTTAATGGCCCAACTGACAACCCTAGAAAAAAAAGAAGCAGATACACCCAAGACGAGCAGTCAGTTGGAAATAATCAAACTCAGGCTGAAATCAATCAATGAGAAACAAATAAAATAATTCAAAGAATCAATGAAACAAAAAGCTGGTTCTTTGAGAAAATCAACAAGATAGACAAACCCTTAGCCAAACTAACTAAAAAGCAGAGAGAATGTATCCAAATCAGCAAAATCAGAGAAGAAAAGGGTGACATAACTGCAGACACTGAGGAAATTCAAACAGTCATTAGGTCATACTACAAAAGCCTATATGCCACAAAATTTGAAAACCTAAATGAAATGGACAATTTTCTTGATAGATTCAATCTTCCAATATTAAGTCAAGATCAGGTAGAAAGACTGAATACCTTATATCCCCCAAGGAAATTGAAGCAATCATTAACAGTCTCCCCTCTAAAAAAAGCCCTGGACCAGATGGTTTCAGTGCAGAATTCTACCAGACCTTCAAAGCAGTGTTAACACCAATTCTCCTCAAACTATTCCACAAAATAGAAACAGAAGGAACATTAACAAACTCATTCTATGAAGCCACAGTCACCTTGATACCTAAACCACACAAAGACCCAACAAAAAAAGAGAACTTCAGACCTATCTCTCTTATGAACATTGACGCAAAAATACTCAATAAAATACTCGCAAACCGAATCCAAGACCACATCAAAGATATTATCCACCATGAGCAAGTAGGCTTCATCCCAGGCATGCAAGGGTGGTTCAAGATACGGAAATCCATCAATGTAATCCACCACATAAACAAACTGAAGGAGGAAAACCACATGATCATCACCTTAGATGCCGAAAATGTATTTGTCTGCCACAGACCAGCCCAGTTGGGCTCCCATTGTCCACGGGAGAGGATGATGGGAGAGGAACAAGGCTTTGGACAGGAAGACACGGTTTCGGGGAAGAATTGACAGACAGAGACACCTTGATGGTTTTGACTCTGCTACAACTTTACAGAAATCAAGCTAGTATTTTTATAATGATTTCACAAAAGGCACCTTAAAATTGGCATACTGCCCAGAACATTCAGACTTTTACCAAGAATACAAAGTTTACATTTTAACTCAAAATGCAGTCAGACATAAAGCAGTACCCACGAATAATCTTAGCCTGAAAACTTTTTGATCAGAGCAAATAAGAAAAAGAAACCTCAAATATAGTTTCATTATTGCTAACCAATGAAGAGGAAAGTCAGGAGCTAAGTCAGATGCCTGCCAAAGTCCCTCACTATATCAAAATCTAACTACACCTTTGTTAACCCTCCTCCCATAGGTCCAGCCCAAGATTTTAGATCTTCTCTGGGAACAAGGTACTGAAGGGAGGGGAAACTCCCGCCAGCGGGAGTCTCATGCTATTATTTCTTAAGAAGGAGCCTATTATTTTTCCACTATTCTTAATGCCTATTAATACTAAATCTAATTCATTACCTTTCTTAAACTTAGTATTTTTATTAAAGCTTTTAACAATCTACTAATAATAAATTTCTTTATAATGTTAGTTGTGCTGTTTCAGGGGTCACAGAGAAAGATCAAAGAATTCATTATTCCAGCCCCAGAGCCACAACTGAAGAAGCATAGAAATCTCAGAACACGTCTCTTTTCCAAGTGGGATGAGTTTGCCAGGGACCTTTCAGGGGGCTTATTTCCGGAGAAATCATATCCCCCACCCTGTAGCTTATGCTACTATGGCGACACTGGTGTGTGTGTTGGCATTTGACAAAGTCCAACACCCATTCATGTTTAAAGTCTTGGAGAGATCAGGGATTCAAGGCACATATATAAACATAGTAAAGGCAATATACAGCCAGCCTATAGGCAACATCAAACTCAATGGTGGGAAACTTAAATCAATCCCACTGAAATCAGGGACAAGACAAGGCTGCCCACTCTCTCCATACCTCTTCAACATAGTACTTGAAGTCCTAGCCAGAGCAATAA
>REGO01000844.1:240242-250401 GCA_010120015.1 Rhombomys opimus
CTCAAGAAGCAAGTAAAAAAAAAAAAAAAAAAAAAAAAAAAACAGTCTTTCAAACAAAATTAATCAAAAAAGATGAAGAGGAGCACTTCATTCGCCTTCATTCGCATCTGAGGAAAAATCCACCATGAGGACATCATAATCCTAAACTATATGCCCTAAATACAAGAGCACCTGCATTCATAAAAGAAACATTTTTAAAGTTCAAACCACACATCCATCCCAACACCACAATAGTGGGATACATAAACACTCCATGCTGACCAAGGGACAGATCATCTACAAAGAAGGTAAATAAGGAAATAATGATACTTACAAAGGTTCTAAATCAAATGGACCTGATAGAAGTCTACAGAATTTTCACGCAAACTCAGAAGAGTATACCTTCCTTACGGCACCCCATGGAACCTTCTAAAAAATTGATCATATACTGGGCAAAAAGCAAGCATCAACAGACACAAGAAGATTGAAATAATCCCTGGTATTCCATCAGAACACCATGGCCTAAACTTGACTCCAACAACAACAGAAATAACAAAAAGCCTATATACACATGGAAACTAAACAAGTCTTTGCTTGGTCAAGGAAGAACTGAAAAAAGAAACTAGAGACTCCCTAAAATTCAATGAAAATGAACTAACAACTTACCTAAACTTATGGGACACAATAAAAGCACTTAGTACCTCCAGAAAGATCTTTGATACATCTCATACAAACAACTTAATGGCACATATAAAAGCCCTCCAATTAAAAAAAAACAGATGCACCCATGACTGTACATGATAGGAAATAACCAAACTCAGAGCTAAAATCAATGAATCAGAAACAAAGGAAACAATTCAAAGAATCAATGAAATCAAGAGCCAGTTCTTTGAGAAAATTAACAATATAGACAAAACTTTAGCCAAACTAACTAAAAGGCAGAGAGAAACTATCCAAAAAAAAAGCAAAATCAGAAATGAAAAGGAGGACATAACAACAGACAATGAGGAAAACTGAACAATCATTAGATCTGACTACAAAAGCTAATATGCCACAAAATCTGAAAATCTAGATGAAATGGATAATTTTCTTGATAAATTCCATTTACCAAAATTAAATCAAAATCAGGTAAGTAGATAGAATACTCTGATATCCCCCAAGGAAATAGAAGCAGTCATGAAAAGTCTCCCTTCCAAAAAATGCCAAGGCTAGATGGTTTCAGCACAGAATTCTATCAGACCTTCAAAGAAGATCTAACTCAAATTCTCTTCAAACTATTCCACAAAACAGAAACAGAAAGAACATTACCAAACTCATTCTATGAGGCCAAAGTCAACTTGAATCCTAAACCACACAATGACACACAAAAAAGAAAACTTTAGACCTATGTCTCTTATGAATATTGATGCAAAAATACTAAATAAAATACTTTCACACTGAATTGAAGAACACATAAAAGATATCATTCATCATGACCAAGTAGGCTTCATTACAAGCATGGAGGGATGGTTCAATATTTGGAAACCCATCAATGCAATCCACCATATAAACAAAGTAAAGGAGGAAAACCATAAGATCATCTCCTTAAACGGCAAAAAAGCATTTGACAAAATCTGAAACCTATTCAGGATTAATGTCTTAGAGAGTTCAAGGATACAAGGCACATACTTAAGCATAGTAAAGACAATACACAGCAAGCCTATACCCAAAATCAAAATAAATGGAGAGAAAATTGAATCAAATCTCTTGAAATCAGGGACAAGGCAAGGCTGCACACTCTCTCTTTATCTCTTCAACATAGTACTTGAAATCCTAGCTGGAGAAATAAGAAAACTAAGGGAGAACAAGGGGATATAAATTGAAAAGGAAAAGGTCAAAGTATCACTATTTTCAGACGATATGACAGTATGCATGAGTGATTCCAAAAATTCAACTAGAGAACTTCAGCTGATAAACACATTCAGCAAAGTGGCTGGATACAAAATTAACTCAAAAAAATACTAGTAGCCCTCCTTTATATGAAAGACAAAAAGGCCAAGAAACAAATCAGGGACATGACAACTTATATAATAGCCACAAATAACATAAAGCACCATGGTGTGACTCTAACCAAGCATGTGAAAGATCTGTTTGAAAAAAATCTTCAAGTCTCTGAAAAAATAAATTGAAGAAGATATCAGAAGACAGAAAGATCTTCCATGCTCATGAATTGGTAGGATTAACATAGTGAATATGGCCATCTTGCAATGGCAAGCTACAGATTCAGTGCAATTTTCATAAAAATGCCACCACAATTCTTTACAAAACTCAAAAGAGCAATTCTGAATTACATATGGAAAATAAAAAAAGATCCTAAATTGCTAAAACAATACTGTACAACAGCAGATCATCTGGAGGTAGTTCCTTCCCTGATCTCAAGCTGTAGTACAGAGAAGTAATAATAAAAAAGCATGGTACTGGCATAGAAAGGGAATGGTGGAATATAATAAAAGACCCAGAAATAAACCCACATACCTATGTATACTTGATTTTTGACAAAAAAAAAAAAAAAAACAACATACAATGGAAAATTGATAGCATCTTCAACAAGTGGTGCTTTTCTAACTGGATCTCTACATGTAGAAAAATGCAAATAGATCCATATTTATCACACTACAGAAAACTGAAGTCCAGTGGATCAAGGAAATTAAGATAAAACCAGACACACTTAGTCTCTAATCTCTTAGAAGAAAAAGTGGGGAAGAGCATTGAACTCATTGGTACAGGGGACAACTTCCTGAACAAAACACCAACAGCACAAGCTCTACAATCAACAATCAATAAATGGGACCTCATGAAACTGAAAAGCTTCTGTAAAGCAAAGGACACTGTCATCACAACAAAATGAAAACCTACAGATTGGCAAAAGGTCTTCATCAACCATATATCTGACAGAGGGCAAATATCCAGAATATATAAAGAACTCAAAAAGTTAAACACCAAAAACCAAGTGATCCAATTAAAAACTGGGGTACAGAGGTAAATAGAGAATTCTCAACAGAGGAATATCAAATGGCAGAGAAACACTTAAAGCAATGCTCAGTGTCCTTAGTAATTCAGGAAATGTAAATCAAGACAACCCTGAGATTTTACCTTACACCCATCAGAATGGGTAAGATAAAAAACTCAAGTGATGACACATTCTGGAGATGTTGTGGAGAAAGTGGAACCCTCCTCCGTTGCTGGTGGGAATGTAAACTTGTACAACCACTTTGAAAAGCAGCCTGTTGCTTTCTCAAAAAATTTGGAATAATGCTATTTCAAGATCCAACTATATCACTCCTAAGCATATACCTGAAAGCTACCCTACCATTCAACAGAGACATTTGCTCATCTATGTTCACAGTAGCTTTATTTGTAATAGCCCCAATCTGGAAACAACCTAGAGAGCCCACAACTGAGGAATGGATAAAGAAATTGTGTTACATTTACAAAATGGAATACTACTCAGGAATTAAAAACAAGGAAATCATGAAAATTTCAGGCAAATGGTGGAAACTAGAAAAGATCTTCCTGAGTGTGGTAACCCAGAAACATAAAGACACATATGGCATATAATCACTTATAAGTGGATATTAGCTGTACAATAGAGGATAAACATACTAAAATCTATATTCCCAAAGAAGCTAAACAACAAGGAGGATCCTAGGGAAGGTGGTTACTCCCCATTCAGAAGGGCAAACAGGATAGACATTAGAATTAGGAGAAGAGAAAGAACAGGACAGGAGCCTCCCACAGTGGACCTCTAAAAGTCTCTACCCATCAGGGTATCGAAGGAGATACTGAATCTCATAGCTAAACTTTGGGCAGAGTTCTCAAAACCTTATGGAAGAAGAGGGAGACAGAAAGACTTGGAGGGGACAGGAACTCAACAAAGAGAAAACAAAGCCAAAACAAACAAACAAACAAACAACAACAACAAAAAAAGAAAAACAGACAAAAACTGGGCCCATGGTTGCCTGCCAAAACCAAACTCCAACCAAGGACCATGCATGGAGAGGATCTAAACCCCTTGTTCAGACAAAACCGTTAGACTGCTCAGTTTCCAAGTGGGTTCCTTAGTAAAGTGTATAGAGTTTTTCTCTCATATGAACTCGGTGGCAGGGTCTTTGATTACCTCCCCTTTGTCAGGTACAGCCTTGTCAGGCCACAGAGGAAGATGAGGCATCTAACCTTGATGATACCTGATAGGCTAGGGTCAGATAGAAGGGAAGGTGGTCCTCCCCATCAGGGCACTAGGGAAAGAGCATAGGGGGAGAAAAGGGAGGGTTGTTGGGACTGGGAGGAGATGAGGGAGGGGTCTGAGTCAGGTATACAAGGTGAATAAATTTTAATAAATATATAAATACATAAATAAAGAAAATTAAAAATGAAAAAAATGGTTCAGAAATATAACTGTACCATATTATATTTAATTAGTAGATAATACACAAAATATTAAATAGTAGCAACAGATAACCCTTTTTACTACAAGTGTTACAGTGAAGAATATCAGCAGATAAATAATTTATAAACATTATATTTATTTTTAATGCATTTTAATTTATGGATGTTTCAAGTTGACAAAAAAAGAGAAATGTGTGTAATAGTAGCATCATGTGGCTAGTTTACTCTTTGCAAGAGATGCCTTTCTGTCCTTAGACAAAACATTCGTCTTTAAAATTACTGTCTTTACTTGTAAAATGGACAGACATCTCTGCTTTCGTTACAGAATGTAGATCTGATTATTGCAAAAGTAAAAAGACAAATAAATACAAGTTAAACAATGTTATAAGGCTAGATAGATTGGTTGCATAGATAAGGATACTTACTGCACAAGCATGAGGACTTAAGCTCTGATCTCAGTACTCAAATAAAGGAAAGAAGTTGGGTGAGTAAATGAATGAGTAAGATAAAATCTGGTTGTTGTCATGTTTGCCTATAACCTCAGATCTCTGAAGGGCCAAGCCAGGAGAATTGTTGAAGCCTGCTGTAGGCTTAGCAAGATTAGTGGAAAACTCATTCTCAAATGAATAAGATGATGAAGTGGTAGGACAGGATACCTTATATCTTCCTTTGTATTATGTGCACATGTACAGGTATTTGTTTTACACACACACACACACACACACACACACACACACACAAACACACACACAAGCACACATTCACACACCACAAAGCAGATATCAGCTGTGCTAGAATTGGGTATAAGAAGTACTATTTCAGTTAATTAGAAGACCACATATGTAGCACAATATTCTCAGCTATTCTACATATGATAGATAGTGTACTGCTTGGATTTTTGTCAACTTGATACAAACTTGGGCCAAAAAAAATCACAGTTGAGAAAATGTCTCCGTCAGGTTGGCCTATAGCAAGTTTTGGGGGGCATTTTCTTAATTAATTAATGAAGGAGGCCTCAGACTACTGGGGCTCTTTGCCACCTCTGGGCAGGTTGCAGTGGGCTGTGTAAGCTGAACAGAAGTATGCATAAGTAGGAAATAGTGTAAGTCAGAGGACATGAGCTGAAAAAAGTATACTGCTAGTAATTTGTAAAACACATTTCTTAGATCATTTATAAGGTGAACTACCTGTATTACTATAGGGGCAGAGGAAATGGATCAACAATTAAGAGCACTTGCTATTCTTATAGAGAACCTGGTTTTGCTTCTTAGATTATTTATTTTGTGGCTAATAGCCACCTGTTCCAGAGTATTCAACGCTCTCCTTTGTCTTCTACTGTCACTTGGTATATAGCTATACATTCATGCCCACACACAAACGCATAAATGTAAAACACAAAAGAAATCTTTAATAAAGCAATAATGAAAATAATTAAATTTTAAATAACAAATTAGATAAAGTATTGTAATCTGTAGTTTACTATGGGACTTAAATAATCAACCCTGAGTACTGCTAGCAAGTAAGGAATTTGAAAAAATAGGATCTATATTAATATGCACAAAAGATTTGTCCATTAAATGGATAAGCTTGTTGGACTGAAAGAAAGTTTGAGACTGAATCCTCCCTCACCGAACTATTATTATGAACTTGGCATGGTTTCAAATAGGAAACTTGATCATCTGCTCCATCAGTGAATATTTGGTTGGCTCTTTAAAACTGTCATTAATATGTTACTCCATCAACATTCATATTGTAAAATGCATTTATCCCTGATAGAATCATCATTGCCCCTTATTTTTGTCCTTCTACCTGATAATTCGGTAGGTTGAAGAGTAAATAATGTTTTCTAAGGAAAACTTGAAGGTTGTATTATGATCTCCTAATAATCCTTATGATAGACATTGAATAAAATATTTTAAACTTAAACAGTGATTTGAATTTTAAGTTTAGTGTGTAAAAAGTTATCTAGGCAATATAAAATAACTACTTATGTCCATTTGCATGCAATAATTGAATGAGAGTTAATAATTTGTATTTTTCAAGTTCCCTGTAAGATAATTTTCAGCACTTATTATCTTTTTTTAATGGACAAAATTTATTTATTTTCATTAATTACAGTTTATTCACTTTGTATCCCCCAATAAGGCCCTCCCTCCTTCCCTCCTAGTCCCATCCTCCCTCCCCCTTCTTCACACATGCCCATCCCCAAGTCCACTGATAGGGAAAGTCCTCCTCTCCCTCCTTCTGATCTTAGCCAATCAGATCACATCAGGAATGGCTGCATTGTCTTCTTCTGTGGCCTGGTAAGGCTGCTCTCCCTTCAGGGGGAGGTGATCAAAGAACAGATCAATCAGATTATGTCAGAGGGAGTCCCTCTTCCCAATACTATGTAACCCACTTGGACACTAAGCTGCCTTGGACTACATCTGTGCAGGGGTTCTAGGTTATCTCCATGCATGGTACTTGCTTGGAGTATGAGTCTCTGGGAAGAACCCTGTGTTCAAATTTTCTGGTTCTGTTGCTCCCCTTGTGGGGTTCCTGACCTCTCCATCTTACTATTTCCCACTTCTTACATAAGATTCCCTGCACATTGCCCAACAGTTGGCCACAAGTCTCAGCGTCTGTTTAATAGTATGCAGGGTAGAGCCTTTCAGAGGCCCTCTGTGGCAGGATTATAGGCTGTTTCCTGTTTTCTTCTTCTTCTGATTTCCATCCTCTTTGGCTTTCGGGATGGGGATTGGATGTTTTAGTCAGGGTCCTCTCTCTTGATTAGTTTCTTTAGATGAACAGGTTTTAGTAGGTTTATACTATGTCATATGTCTATATGAGTGAGTATATACTGTGTGTGTCTTTCTGCTTCTGGGACAACTCACTCAGGATGTTCCTTTCAACGTCCCACCATTTACCTGCAAATTTCATGATTTCCTAATGTTTCATTGCAGAGTACTACTCCATTGTGTAGATGTACCACAATTTCTGCATCCATTCTTCAATGGAGGGGCATCTGGGCTGTTTCCAGCTTCTGGCTATTACAAATAAAGCTGCTACAAACATGGTTGAGCAAATGTCCTTATTGTGTACTTGATCCCCTTTTGGATATATGCCTAGGAGTGGTATGGCTGGATCTTGAGGAAGTGCTATTCCTAGTTGTCTGAGAAAGCGCCAGATTGATTTCCAGAGTGGTTGTAAGAGTTTGCATTCCCAGCAGCAGTGGAAGAGGGTTCCCCTTTCTCCACAACCTCTCCAGCATGTGTTGTCACTTGAGTTTTTCATCTTAGCCATTCTGATGGGTGTAAGGTGAAATCTCAGGGTCATTTTGATTTGCATTTCCCTAATGGCTAATGACATTGAGCATTTCTTTAAGTGTTTCTCTGCCATTCGATATTCCTCTACAGAGAATTCTCTGTTTAGCTCTGTTTCTTATTTTTTAATTGGATTACTTGGTTTGCTGCTTTTCAGCTTCTTTAGTTCTTTATATATACTGGATATTAGCTCTCTGTCAGATAAAGGGTTGGTGAAGATTCTTTCCCAATCTGTAGGCAGTCATTTTGTTTTGATGATGGTGTTCTTTGCTTTACAGAAGCTTTTCAGTTTCATGAGGTCCCATTTATTGATTGTTGCTCTTAGAGCCTGTGCTGTTGGTGTTCTCTTCAGGACGTTGTCTACTGTGCCAATGAGTTCAAGTGTATTCCCCACTTTTTTTTTCTAACTGATTTAATGTGCCTGTTTTTATGTTGATGTTTTTAATCCACTTGTACTTCAGTTTTGTGCACTATGACCAAGTAGGCTTCATCCCAGGTATGCAGGGGTGGTTCAATATACAGAATTCCATCAATGTGATCCACCATATTAACAAACTGAAAGAAAAAAAAACACATGGTAATCTCCCTAGATGCTGAAAAAGCATTTGACAAAATCCAACATCCATTCATGTTTAAAGTATTGGAGAGATCAGGGATACAAGACACATTCCTAAACATACTAAAGGCAATATACAGCAAGCCTATAGCCAACATCAAACTCAATGGAGAGAAACTTAAATCAATTCCACAGAAATCAGAGACAATGCAAGTCTGCCCACTGTCTCCATATGTCTTCAACATAGTACTTGAAGTCCTAGCTAGAGCAAGGAGATGAGTAAGGGAAATCAAGGGGATAAAAATAGGAAAGGAAGAAGTCAAACTTTCACTATTCACAGAAGATATGAAAGTATACCTGAATGACCCCAAAAATCCAACCAGAGAACTCCTCCAGGTGCTAAACACCTTCATCAAAGTGGCTGGATACAAAATTAACTCAAAAAAAACCCCAAAACAAACCAAAACAGAATCCCTCATGTATGCCAAACACAAAAGGACCGAGAAAGAAATCATGGAAACAACACCCTTCACAATAGCTAGTAATAACATAAACTACGTTAGAGTGACTGGAACCAAGCAGGTGAAAGACCTATTTGAAAAAATCTTCAGGTCTCTGAAGAATGAAATTGAAGAAGACATCAGAAGATGGAAAGATCTCCCCTGCTCATGGATGGGTAGGATTAACATAGTGAAAATGGCCATTCTACCAAAAGCAATCTACAGATTCAATCCAATTCCTATCAAAATACCAAGAGAATTCTCACAGAAATCAAAAGAAAAATTCTCAATTTCATATGGAGAAATAAAAAAAATCCCAGAATTTCCAAAATGATCCTGTACAACAACAGATCACTTGGAGGTATTTCCATCCCTGATCTCAAGCTGTACTACAGAGCAATAGTAGTAAGAACTGCATGGCATTGGGAGAGATGCAAAACGGTGGATCAGTGGAACTGAATAGAATACCCAGAAATAAACCCACACACCTATGAATACTTGTTTTTTGACAAAGAAGTTAAAACCATTCAATGGAAAAAAAAGAAAGCATCTTCAACAAATGGTGCTAGTCCAATGGGATGTCTACATGCACAAAATGAATAGATCCATATTTATCACGCTGCACAAAACTAAAGTCCAAGTTGATCAAATACCTCAACATAAAACCAGATAAATCGGTTAGAAGAAAAAGTAGGAAGTGCCTAGAACTCATTGACACAGGAGACAATTTCCTGAACAGAACACCATCAGCACAGGCTCTAAGAGCAACAGCCAACAAATGGGACCTCATGAAACTGAAAAAATTCTGTAAAGCAAGAACAATGTTGTCAGAATAAAATGACAGCCTAGAAATTGGGAAAGGATCTTCACCAACCCTATATCTGGAAGAGGGCTGATATGTGGAATATATAAAGAACTAAAGAAGTTAAAAGGCAATAATTCAAGCAATCCAATTTAAAAATGGGGTATAGAG
Organism: Rhombomys opimus; assembly: GCA_010120015.1. Lineage (NCBI taxonomy): Eukaryota > Metazoa > Chordata > Mammalia > Rodentia > Muridae > Rhombomys > Rhombomys opimus. The sequence goes on from REGO01000844.1 coordinate 249,978, forward strand.
CTAAACAGAGAATTCTCTGTAGAAGAATATAGAATGGCAAAGAAACACTTAAAGAGATGCTCGACATCCTTAGCCATCAAAGAGTTGCAAATCAAAAAGACCCTGAGATTTCACCTTACACCCATCAGAATGGCTAAGATCAAAAACTCAAGTGGCAACACGTGCTGGAGAGGTTGTGGAGAAAGGGGAACCCTCCTCCATTTCTTGTTGGAATGTAAACTTGTACAACCACTTTGGAAATCAATCTGGCACTTTCTCAGACAATGAGGAATACTGCTTCCTCAAGATCCAGCTTTACCGCTCCTAGGCATATATCCAAATGATGCTCAAGTACACAACAATGACATTTGCTCAACCATGTTTGTAGCAGCTTTATTCGTAATAGCCAGAAGCTGGAAACAACCCAGATGTCCATCAACTGAGG
>REGO01000844.1:250411-266238 GCA_010120015.1 Rhombomys opimus
GTAATAGCCAGAAGCTGGAAACAACCCAGATGTCCATCAACTGAGGAATAGATACAGAAATTGTGGTACATTTACACAATGGAATACTACTCAGCAATTAAAAACAAGGAAATTATGAATTTTGCAGGCAAATGGTGGGATCTAGAAAAGATCATCCTGAGTGAGGTATCCCAGGAGCAGAAACACACAAATGTTTATACTCACTTATAAGTGGGCAGTAGACCTATAAGATAGGAAAAGCATACTAAAATCTGTACACCTAAAGAAGATAAGCAAGAAAGAGGACCCTTGGTAAGATGGTCATTCCTTACCTAGAATGACAATGGGGATCAACATAGGAAGTAGGAGAAAACAAGTAACAGGACAAGAGCTTACAGCAGAGGGCGTCTGAAAGACACTACCTAGCAGTGTATCAAAGACAAATGGGATGGACATGGGAAGTAGGAGAAAACAAGAAACAAGGCAGAAGCCTACCAAAGAGGGCCTCTGACTCTACCTAGCAGTGTGTCAAAGCAGATGCTGAGACTCATAACCAAACCTTTGGCAGAGTACAGGGAATCGTATGAAAGAAGGGGGAGTTAGTATGACCTGGAGAGGACAGGAGCTCCATAAAAACCAAATATATCAGGGCACAGGGGTCTTCTATGAGACTGTTTCTCCAAACAAGGACCATGTATGAATATAACCTAGAACCCCTGCTCAGATGTAGCCCATAGTAGCTCAGTATCCAAGTAGGTTCCCTAGTAAGTTGGGCAAGGATTATTTTCGACATGATCTTTATGGCTGGCTCATTGAGCTTCCCCTCCCCTCCACCAAGGGGAAGCAGCCTTTCTAGGCCACAGACAAGAACATTGCAGCCAGTCCTGAAGATACCTGATAAGCTAGGATCAGATGGAAAGGGAGGAGGACTTCCCCATCAGTGGACTTGGAAGGGGGCAGGGAGGAAATGAGGGAGGGAGTGTGGGATTGGGAGGGAAAGAAAGAGAAGGCTATGACTGGGATATAAGTGAATGATCTGTGATTAAAATTAAAAATGAAAAAAGAAAAAGAAAAAATAAACACTAAATTCTATTAAAGAACCAAATGTGATTTTTTCTCATTAAGCATCAAAGTCATTTTCCAGTTTTAAGTATATAACAATTTTTTAAAAATTGCATCTACCTAGTTTCACATTAAGAACACAAGTTAAATTCAGCAAGCATGAAGAAACATTTGTATTTTAATTTTAAAAATGTCAATGAAAATAACTTTATGAAGTATATCAATTTTAAGCCACAAAAGCCTATTGTAATATCAGAAAAATAAATTACAGCAATAAGAATCTTTTTGGGAACTGGTGGCATCACCTCTAAATGTTCAATCACATATGCCTTGAGTGGAATCATTTGCTAAAACTTCAGTCTTTCTGTACTAATTTATTTTTGATAAGCATGCAATATTTCCCCTTTTTTCCTCCTCAAAGTGCTATGTATTACTTTTTCCTTTGTCCTACTGCCTTGCCATTAATAAAGGATTTCAACTATGTAGAGAAAAGAATGGTCAAAATTCTATTGATTCACTGTCAAGCAGAGACAATTGTAGAATCATTTAAAATGTGTGTTATATGGTAGCAAATTAAAGTTCCAAGAGAAAAGATGGAAGAAAATAAATGTAAATATTAGTGAACTCATTGTCCCTATACACTGACTGATTTTATTCATCTTATGTGATAGCTATGGTAGCTAAGCAAAAGTTCAAATTCAAAGGCACATTAACAAGGAAGAAAGTTATTAGAATGGGGGAAAATGATGAATGATAGTTGATTTAAAAAAGAATAATATAAAAGTTTTCATGAGGGATTCATCATTTTCCTTCTTATTCTCAAGACATATTAATAAGCTTTTGACAAGTGTCCATTTACCTATAAAAATAAAATTGTATTTAAAATCTTGGTGTATGGGTTGTCTTTCAAATATTTCATCTTAATGAAAACAAAATTTATCAATTTCCCAATGTAATTCTTTTGTTTGTGGTTTAACTTTATAATAGTCATCAAGAAACACTAACAAAAATTTCATCCGAGCCATAATAAATTTATGACAAAATGGTTTATCATATATATTTCTCTGGCAACACTAAGAAGAGTCCATATGAAAATTTCACTGCCAATATTGGTCTCAGGGTAGTACATTATTCCAACTACATTTATGCAGAGTTAAGATGAAGTTCCTCCCAGAAGAATTTCATGGTGTTAAAATGTGTGTGTGGGTTTATGAAAATTGTAAAAACTGAAGAATGGAGGTTGAGAATACAAATATTTACAATAGTTTCTGTTTGCCTGCTGTCATACATATGCATTTTCAAGTCTCAAAAAGAATTGATAGGGATGAAAAAACAAACACTGCTTCTCTTATTTTATATAAGAGGCAAGTCCTTTCCATTTATCTCCATTTAGTAGACTGTCTCTTCCAGATAGTTGTGCTAGAAGGCATCTGTCTAAAAAATTGTGTTATATTTCAAATGAAAACTAAAGAGAAAACAAAGATTTATTGAAAATTTTATTGGTTAAGCTAGGAAGACGTAATCCACTGGAAAAATTATATGTTAAGATATAACATGTCTTCAAGGATATTTTAACAATTTTTTGTTACTAACATTTAATAACTTAGCCAATGACCAATCATACATGTAGCTTTATTAAGAAAAATAATTAATATTTTATCTCATTACTTCCATGATATGATATATGAATATGAGATAAAAAGAATAATAGTCTGTTCATAGAAAAAAAAATTAGAGGGTGAGTATGAAATTTGTATGATACTGCGTATATACTATTAAAAACAGAGAAGTTTTTAGTTCATATTCTGCTTCAAGAACATTGTTAAAAAACAGTATGCATCGGTACATGCTAAAAGCATATTAATGAAGGCATTATTCAGAACCATTGAGATAGGTATTGCATTTTTTATTTATTAATTTATTTATTTTTGGGCAAGTTGACATAAGCTAGATTCATCTTAGAAGAAGAAATTTCAATTCAAGAATTGCTTCCATTACATTGGTCTGTCTGTATGTCTTTGGGGCATTTTCTTAATCAGTGTTTAACGTGGGAGTGCCCAGTCCCAGTCGGTGGTATAACTTCTTACCAAGTGGTCCTGGGTTGTAGAAGAAAACAGGCTGAGCAAATCATTTAGAGCAAGCTGATAAAACAAAACAAAACAAAACCACTCCTCCATAATCTCTACTTCAGTTCTTTCCTCCAAGTTCCTGCAATGATTTCCCTTCATGGTGGATTACTTGCTCTAAGATGAAATAAATCTGTTCATCTCCAAGTTGCTTTTGGTTATGATGATTATCACAGCAATATAAAGGAAACTAGAATGGGAATAGAGAGCACTACAAGGGGAAGAAAGAGATAAGCCTATGTTCTGAATGAAACATGAATAGGTAGGATTCTGTAGTCAAGGGACATGATGAAGTTGAGATCAGTAGATGGAACATTATTTTAGGAAGACCATCAGAAAAATTTGGGCTAAACTTACCTAACAGGTTTTTTTACTGAAGACATCCAGAGATCAGACACCCTGTGGAAATGATAGAGGTCACAGAAATCAATCAGATATCCAGTTACTAAGGATGAGGTATCCATGAATCAGTAGAGTTTTTGACTAAATATTTTTAATTTTTTTATGTTTTATTCACTTTACATCCTGCTTGTAACCTCATTTCATCTCACCTCCCAGTCCTACCCTTCTTCTCTCCCCCTCCCCTATTTCTCAGAAAAGAGGAGACCCACTTCCCATCCACTCTAGCTCATCAAGTCACACAAGGACTGAACGTGTCCTCTTCCTCTGTGGCCTGGCAAGTCAGTCTCTCATGGGGAAAGTGATAAAAAAATAGCTAGCAAAAAAGTCCATGTCAAAGGCAGTCCTCTCTTTCCTTGCTTAAGGACCCACATGAAGCCTAAGCTCCCGACAGGTCTAGGTCCAGTCCATGCACAGTACTTAGTTGATGCTTCAGCCTCAGCAAGCCCTTCTGGGCCCTGTTTACTTGGCTCTGTTAGTCCTCATGTGGGGCTTCTGTCATCTTCAGGTCCTTTTCTTTTTCCTACTACTGTTCCACAAGACTGCTTACACATCAACCAGTGTTTGGCTGTGAGTCTCAGAATGTGTTTTGAGGATTTGGAGGTAGAGCCTCTCAGAGGACTACTCTGATAGGCTCCTCAACTCTGATAGGCTCCTGTCTGCTGGCTTAGCTGAGTATCATTCATAGTGTCAGGGGTTCTCACTCTCCCAGAGGTTGGAGTAGGCATTGGATGGATATTCTCTCAAATTGTTCTACCTGTTAGACAGGTTAACATTATGTGTAGGCTAGGTGTTGAGGAAGAGCTTTTCCCAATTTTCCAAAAGAGCTTCAAGTTGATTTCCAAAGTGGCAGTAAAAGTTTGCACTTCTACCAGCAATGGAGGAGTGTTCCTTTGCTGCACATCCTTACCATCATGTGTTGTCCCTTGAGATTTTGATCTTAGCCATTGTGACAGGAGTGAAATTGAATCTCAGAGTCCTGTTGATTTGCATTGTCCATTCATTTATGTGCTTATTAAATGGCCCTATTATTTAAGGGCTTTTAAGGTCATTTAAGGTCTTTTATCTCCTAGACAATTCTTTTTAAGGACTTGGCTAAGTTTTACTCTCTGTTCTTCTCTTCTTCCTGTTTCAACAACTCACACTTTTTTTTTATCAGCTTTTGATATACCTTGAATTTGAGAATAAACTCAAAGAAATTAGAGCCAGTGCATTGGGCTTTGCAGTTGTATCAGTCAGAATCTCAGTAGTAAATAATGCACTCCAGATGATTCAACTCTAGAGATACTAATGGATAGATATGAGTCACTCAGAAATGATCAACTAGAAGTCTGTCTCAACACTAATCCTGAAGGGAAGACAACAGCTGACTGAAAGCAGGAATTGAGAAGGAGCTTTTTGTTAGAAACTGAAGGGACTCAATGTTTGAACCCAATGAAGGGACTCAAGTGTTTCTGAGGATAAAGAATATATGAGAAAGAATGAATGGCTAATAGTGTTTTTTAACCTAAAATTTCTGTCAGAATTTAATGTTTACCCAACATAATGAAAGGTTTTCTAGCAAGAGAGTGTGGGTAATGATTCCATAGAACCAAGGAAGCAGGACAGAAAGGACAAATGGTAGCTATGAGTAATAGTGATTGTAGGGAAAGGGGGATGGGGGCAAAAAGAAACAGGAAAAAAAAGCTAGTCTGTGTATCTCTCAAGATCCTTTACATTACATCTTTATTTATATTCAGTGTATAATTGATCCCATGTATCTTAAAAGGATAAAATGAAAGGCTTTTTGAAAATTTTGTTGAGTTATAGTCTCACTATGTGTACTTGGAACTTGAAATCCTCTTAACTCAGTTTTCAGGATGCTAATGTCATGAGCATGAACTGCTGTGTACAACCTGAAATATTGTACTTATTTCATATCCAGGGTCTTGGTCACCTATTATTAACTACAGTCCTTCAAATGTTGAATCATACTCAACAAAGACTGATTTACACTAAACCATGAATAACACATGTTAGAGAGCCCACCCTTCCCAGTTGGATAATTAAGTACTGTATTTTATTTCTTGTGATACTAAGTTTAAATATCCTTGACTCCCTGATGCCATCAAATCAAAAACATTCACCATAGAAATCCTACCCCGTGCCCAGGGTTTATATTGCCCTTGATTTCACATGAATAAAGGTTTGTGATTTTTCACTTTAAGACCCTCTAAGATTCTTGTTGGATGTGTTCTTATGCCAACCTCTAGCCATCTGCTTATCTGTAACCTTCTCTGTTTGTTCTTGGAGTCTGTACTTCAGACTGGGTCTATATGTTTCTGGTGTCTGGAGTATTCTTCAGGGAAATAAGAGAGGTCCATCAGTTCAAGAGTGGATGTTGGTGTTTCAGCTGTAGCTAAGGGAGGAAAGTTGCAGACACATGTGTGCAAATGTGGGTGTTTGAGTGGAAATGTGCTTTGAAGGACAGGGTACTAGAGCATATAAATACCTGGAAGGGTGGAACATAAAAACAGGTGGGGGGGTGGCACAGTATGTGGGTGAAATGTGAATGTGCAGGTGCCCTGAATGCCTCAGTGACCCATAGAACTGCTGTACTGTTCTTCAGGTATTCAGCTCTGTCTGGGTCACACCATCTTGGTTCCACAAATTGTTTGCCTGGATTCCACTGGTAGAGCTAGAGAACAGGGGATTCAATATTGAGAACACAGTCCTAAGGATCCCTATATTGCCCACAGTGTGGGTGTGGGTAGGAGGGATCTGATGTCTTGCTGCTAGCATAGAGGGATCCTGGATCTGGTGCTCTTTAAGCACTCACTTGAAGGCGCACTCACTGGCTCACAGGCCTATACAGAAAACACTGTTCTCTACTCTCAGATTTGGGCCCACAGGGGAAAATGAACATGTGGGAGATTCGTCAACTCAGCAGTGTCCGCAGTTTGGCTACTGGATAGAGAGACCCTGTTCTTGGGTCAGCCACCTCTCTGGTCTCATTCACAGAGCACAGAGACTCCTGCTTGGGGCAGCCACTGCTGCAACCTCTGAGCTTGAAGGCCAGTACTTCTGCTCCCTCTGAGGTCTCATTCATTGAGCACAGAGGCTGGTGCTTGGGGCAATCACTGACACCTCCACCAAGAGGAGGGCATGGGGAAAAGGGAAGTGCAAGTGGTTCTAGTATTTGCCACTATCAGTCACAGGAGAATTCAACAAGTGACCTGAATCAAACTCTTGCAATTCATAGGATGTCCCCTCTAGCCCAGGCAGCCTCAATGTCAATGTTCTGGCTTTAGCTGCCCTTCCACTCATCAAGTGTGGAGTTTCAGATCCTCTGCCCCGTGTATAACCACTTTGGAAAGCAATTTGGTGCTTTCTCAGAGAATTAGAAACAGTGCTACCTCAAGATCCAGCTATACCATTCCTTTGCATATATCCAAAAGATGTTGGTATTCTATTGAGGCAGTTTTCACTTGTGTCAATGAGTTCGAGCCTCTTCCCCACATTCTCATCCAATGGGTTTATTGTATCTAGTATTATATTGAGGTCTTTGATACACTTGAATTGAGTTTGTACAGGGTTATAAATATGGGCTTTTTTGTGGTTTTCTACATGTAGACATCCAGTTAGACTAGCACCATTTATTGAAGATGTTGTCTTTTTTTTTCCATTGTATGGTTTTGGCTTCTTTGTAAAAAAATCAAGTGTCCATAGGTATGTGGGTTTATTTCTTGGTCTTCAATTTTATTCCATTGATCAACCAGTCTATTTTTATGCCAATATCATACAGTTTTTATTAATATTGCTCTATAGTATAACTTGAAGTCAGGGATGGAGATATCTCCAGAAGTTCTTCTATTGTATAGGATTGTCATGGTTATTCTGAGTTGTTTTGTTTTTTCATAAGAAGTTTGGAATTGTTCCTTCAAGGTATATAAAGGACTGTGTTGGTGCTTTGACAGTGATTGCATTGAATCTTTAGCTTGTTTTTAATAAAATGGCCATTTTTACTATGTTAACTCTACTGATGCATGAGAATGGGACACCTTTCCATCTTCTGAGGTATTTTTCAATTTCTTTCTTTAGAGACTTGAAGTTCTTGTCTTTTAAGTCTTTCACTTGCTCAGTTAGAGTCACAACAAGATGCTTTTTATTATTTTTGCTATTGTCAAGGGTGTAGTTGCCCTAATTTATTTCTCTGACTGTTTGTAGTTTGTATAGAGGAGGGCTACAGACTTTTTTTAATTATTCTTATATCCAGCCACCTTTGGTGCTTATCACCTGTAGGAATACTCTGGTAAAAGTTTTGGGGTCACATGCATGTACTAACATATCGTCTGCAAATAGCAATATTTTTACTTCTTCCTTCCCTATTTGTATCCAATTGATCTCCTTTAGTTGTCTAATTGCTCTAGCTAAAACTTCAATTACTATATTGAAGAAATATGGAAAGAGTGTGCTGTTTCATCTTGTCCCTGATTTTAGTGGAATTGCTTTGAGTTTCTTGCCATTTAGTTGGATATTGGCAATAAGCATGCTGTATATAGCCTTTGTTATCCTTAGGTATGTGTCTTGCATCCTTGAATCCCTGGTTTCTCCAAGGCTTTCATCTTGAAGGGGTTTTGGATTTGGTCAAAGTATTTTTCTGCATTAATGAGATGATCACGTGACACTTTTTCTTAGTGTATGTTTATATGGTGGGTTACTTTGATGGATTTACATATATATCAGACCATCCTTGTATCCCTGGGATGAAGCCTACTTGATCGTTGTGGATGATGTACTTGATGTGTTCTTGGATTCAGTTTGTGGGTATTTTATTGAGTATGTTTGCATCAATGTTTGTGAATGAAATTAAATTAAATTAAATTAAATTCTCTTTCTTTGTTGAGTCTTTGAGTGGTTCAGGTATAAGGGTGACTCTGGCCTCATAGAATGAGTTTGGCAATGTTTCTTCTCTTTCTATTTTGTGGAATAGTTTGAAGAGTATTGCTATTAGCTTTTCTTTGAATGTTTGGTAGAATTCTGCACTGAAACTACCTTGCCCTGGGCTTGTTTTGCATGGGAGATGTTTGATGACTGCTTCTAATTCTTCAAGGTTTATAGGACTGTTTAAACTCTTTATCTGATCTTGACTTATCTTTGGTAGATGAAATCTATCAAGAAAACCATCCATTTCCTTTAGTTTTTCAAATTTTCCAGAATATAAACTTTTGAAGTAAGACCCAATGATTTTTTGTATTTTTTACTATCTGTTTTTATGTTCCTTTTCATTTTTGATTTTCTTAATTTGGATACTCTCCCTCTGCCTTTTGGTTAGTTTGGCTAAAGGTTTGTCTATCTTGTTGATTTTCTCAAAGAACCAGCTCTTAGTTTCATTGATTCTTTGTATTATTCTCTTTATTTTCAGTTTATTGATTTCAGCCCTGAGTTTGATTATTTCCTGTCACATATCCCTCTTTTGTGTGTTTGCTTCTTTCTGTTCTAGAGCTTTCAAGTGTGTTGCTACATTACTAGTATGGAATCTCTCCAGTCTCTTTAGGAAGACACTTAGTGCTATGAATTTTCCTCCTAACACTGCTTTCATTGTGTTCCATAAGTTTGGGATGTTGTGCCTTCGTTTTCATTGAATGCTAGAAAGTCTTTAATTTCTTTATTTCTTTCCTGACCCAGTGGTCATTGAGTAAGGAATAATTTATGTTTCATGAGTTTGTAGGCTTTCTGTAATTTCTGATGTTGTTGAGTTCCAGCTTTAATCCATGGTGGTCTAAAAATATTCAGGAGGTTATTTCAATTTTATTATATCTGTTAAGGCTTGCTTTGTGACTGAGATTATATGGTCAGTTTTAAAGAAGTTTTGTGAGGTACTGAGAAGGCATATTGTCTTTTGTTTGGGTAAAATGTTCTGTAGATACCTGTTAAGTCCATTTGATTCATGATGTCTGCTTGTTTCTTTATTTCCCTGTTTTATTTCTGTCCCAATTATCTATCTATTGAAGAGAGTGTAGAGTGGAAGTCTCCCACTATTAATGTGTGGGATTCATTGTGTGCCTTAAGCTTTAGTAATGTTTCTTTTAAGTGTTGATGCCCTTGCTTTTGGGGCTTTGTTTGTCTCCTTTTGGAGCTCTTGTCCCCTCCAGGTCCTTCTAGCCCCACTTTTTCCATAAAACTCCCTGCACTCTGCCCAAAGTTTGGCTGTAAGTCAAAGTATCTGCTTCTATTCCCTGTTGGGAGGGGCCTTTCAGAGAACCTCTATGGTAGGCTCCTGTCCTGTTTCCTGTCTTCTACAGCTTCTGGTGTTTATCCTGTTTGCCACTCTGAATGAGATTTAAACATTCTCCCCAGAGTCCTCCTTGTTGTTAGCTTGTTATGTCTACAAATTATAGACATAGAGATTATAACATGATTATCTTATGTTAAATGTCTAGTATCTGCTTACGAGTGAGTATATGCCATTTGTGTCTTTTTAGTTCTGGGTTATCTCACTCACTGTCTAGAGAACAGAACAATAGCCAGCAGACTGAGAAAAGATCTTTACCAACCCTAAATCTGACAGAGGGCTAATATCAAGAGTACATAAAGAACTCAAATTAAACAACAACAATACAAATAATCCAATTAAAAAATGGGGTACAGAGAATTCTCAACAGAGGATTACAGATTGGCAGAGAAAACACTTAAAGAAATGCTCAATATTCTTACTCATATAAGAAATGCAAATCAAAACTACTCTGTGATTCCATCAGAATGGCTAAGTTAAAAAACTCAAGGGACAGCACATGCTGGGAAGGATGTGGAGAAACATGAGCCCTATTCCTTTGATGGTGGAAATGGAAAATTGTACAACTACTTTGGAAATCAATCTGTAGCTTTCTCAAAAAATTGGGAATAATGCTACCTCAAGAGCCAGCTATAACACTTCTTGGCTTATTCGCTAAAGATGTTCCACCATTCAGCAAGAACATTTGCTTAATTGTGTTCATAGCAGTTTTATTCATAATATCCAGAATCTGGAAACCACCTAGGTGTCCCTTAACTGGAGAATGGATACAGAAATTGTGGCATGTTTATACAATGGAATACTACTAAGTTAATAAAAACAAGAAAATCATGAAATGTATGAACAAATGGATGGAACTAGAAAAGATCATCCTGAATGAGGTAAACTGGTCTTCCTTAAAGCAGGCCCTAGAGAAACATGTGTGACCTTCCTTGTAGAAATGTAAAACCTAAGACTGTCATTCGAAATAGGAATCTGTTCTTTACATGGAAGAAAAGGAGGCTATACCCAGATGCCAAGAAGACCATGAGCAGGCAGGCTTTACGTAGACTCCCTAGAATATTTTCATTATATCATACCAGTTGTTTATTCTCTTTGTAGTACTGGTTCTGCTTCACAGAACTAAGCAGGACAACTGAGAGTTCATCCCTGGTTGTTTGCATCTTAAATCTGAAGACTACCTTACCAAGTACAACTTTGACAAACTGAATATACTATGCTTTCATCTTATTTACCTCCCATTGGTTAGATAGTGTCATTTGCAACCCTTGGGAAAAGTGGTTGCCTCCTTTTCTGATGTTTTAATTTTAGTTTACAAGTTCTTTTACAGAAATTCAAAGGGGTCAAGTGATTTGTCCAACACAGCCTGTAGGTATGTACTTAGGCTCCTACTAACAAAACAGAACTACAGAAGCAGACTTAAACAGGCTTATTTTACAAACATAACAAGGAAAAAGTAAGGGAACTATATTGTCTGGATATTCCCAATGTTTAAGGGAAAAAGAAAATCTGACATAGTTTTCCTTGGAGTATGTTTAACAGAAATGAAGCAAAACCACCAAAAATTACTGAACTAACTTTTGCCATTTGAACAAAAACAAATACAAAGAAATCCACCCTGGAATTACTGATAATCATACAATCTTTTAAAGTGATGGAAAATGGCAAGTGGGTGGAGATTTGGAAAACAGACTAAAATAGCCAAGAGAGAATTGTTCATTAGGGTACAGAACCACCAATTATCTCTAGTAGACTATAACAGATGGAAAGAGTTTGTATAATCTAGATATGGCTATTTTTCAAGCCACTTTTTATTGCTGTGTATGATCAGTAATTACAAAAGGCAATCGGTTAACATTCACAGTGTGTTCTATGTGTTCCATTACATCCCATAAAAGCAGTATTGTTTCCTTTGTGTTTCCTCTTCAAAACTGCAAGCACCAGCTCTGGATATGCATGGTATGTTACACATGGAATAATGTTTGAGTACTATATGTAGTAAAATTGGATCTAGTAACCAGCACTGTTATTAAAAACAGAAAGAAATCCATATGTAACGGAGGAGGGTAACTAAAGCATGAGGCTGGTGCTTGCTCTGATCTCTTGCCTATGCTTGCTTTTGAATACTTTGTGATAATTTTAGAAATATTCCTAAAGTATTTGCTTTTATATAATAAGAAAAGTTTTGATTGGTATGAGAAAAAATAACTTAAAAAGTGAAATTGGGTACCTGTGGCTCTCTTCTTATTAATGCATTATATTTGAACTATGAAAAAAATCATAATTCTTAGTTCTCAAATAACTCCATTAAACATAATTAAACATAACTAGGTAGGATGATTTAAAGTTACTCATGAACTAATGCCTAAATACATTTGTAGAATTTGTGAGTCATTTCAATATCACTAGAAGGAATCTTTATGATGATTCCCTTGAAGAAAGGGATTATAAGGTGTGGAAGAACTAGTTGGCTGTAAATTCCTTCTTGATCCACAGAGTCCTCTACTTTGAACTACTTCATCAGGATACGTATAAAGTGATTTGATTTCTCTTTTATTTTTCACTTTTGTTTAATAAACATACTAAACATTCCTGGAAAATATTATTTACAAGTGAACTTACTAGCATACTGAGGGAAAATGTATCATTCACATTACATACTAGTCTTATTACAAGCATTTCCACTAAAATTCTCTGCTCCAGGGGGCACCATTTACTTAGTTTTGTTTTGTTAATCCAGCTTAAACTGAGGTACTCAATAGGCCACAGAGGAAGATGATGCAGCCAGCCTTGATGAGAGCTGATGAGCAAGGGTCAGATAGAAGAGGCAGAGATCCTCCCCTATCAGTGAACTAGGGAAAGGGCATAGGGGGAGAAGAGGGAGGGTGGGTGGGATCGGTACAAGATGAGGAAGGAGTCTTCAGTGAGGATACAAAGTGAATAAGTTGTAATAAATAAATATATAAATAAAATTAAATTTAAAAATAAAAAATAAATATTAGTTGAAAGAAAAGTTTTTGTTTGTTTATTTTTATGTCTGTGGAACAAAGAAATAATCAACAACAATAGCCTAAGTTATTTTTAGAGCACAATGTCCCTATTTGGAAGTGATCAAGAACTATAAAAAAAGAGACTAAAACTTTTGGTTTTAATTTTTTGCTTTGAAGAGTACCATTAATAATTGTTCTGTTTTAACTAGTGTGTCACGTTGTAAATATAGTATTTATACTTTCATAATATGACTCAGAAATTCTCATAGTAATTTTTCTTAAATGAATAAAAACAATTTTTTTCGTGAAGATGTATGATTGATATAGAAAATGAGCAGATTAGTAGTTGACTCTGGAGGTTATATAGCATTATAAACATAAACATTTAAGGCTTGTGTCTTTTTAAAAAGATGCTTTACTTAAAACCTATCCTTTAAACACATTTCTTCTTCTCCTTCCCCTTTTTCATTTCTTTCTCTCATCTTCCATATATGTCAGAGTTTATGTGTTTCTTTCAGTCAAACTTGTTTGACTCCTTTTTTTACTTCCTTTGACATTTCCTTATTGAAGATCCTAGATGCTATGGTGATTAAGGTTTTAAAATCACAGGATGGTTGAAATAGATAAGCTTATCACAGATTAGCAGTGAATCCAGCCACACATTCTTAGTGGCTCTAAAGTAGAAATAGTTTTATATTTTAGTAATTCAAACTTTCTTTGAAGCAGGTGCCCTTAATTTATTTCAACTAAATACTGCATAGTTTATTGATATGACTTGATTTTTTTTAAATTCATGTTTCTGAAAGGGAAACTGGAGGTGTCTGGATTTAAAGGAAAGAATGAAAATTGACTGATAGAAGTGATAAAGATGCTTAAGGAAAAATTGACAGAGACACAGAAGAGAGTCTCCTATCAATCAAAATAGATCGCTGAACTAACTGGTAAACAAGAAAATAAAGGTTAGAGTAGTTTTCAGGTAAAATATCTATCTTTGATTGTCTAAAGAAAAGAAATATTAATATCACTATCACATAACTTCAGATATGTTTGACTTGTATCTCAAGTCACTTAAATTAAAGATTAATTGACCTGACCACTGAGAATGGAAATAGAGGGCTGGAGAGATGTCTGGAGGTAAGGGAGCTTGCTGTGAAAACATGAGAACATAAGAACAGAACCTTAGCACTTAGGAAAAACAACCTAACATGATAACATATACTAATAACTTCAACTCTGACAGTCATGGAGACAGAAGAGAAAATCCATTAGGCTTGTTGGAAAGCTACTCTAGGTGTTCAATGAGAGACACTGTCCTAAAATATAAAGTCATGATAAATTAAAGAGGAAAGACAAACATGACTTTCCGTGTCTATTTGCACACACACAGACAAGTGTACAACACACACACACACACACACACACACACACACACACACACACAAACAGAAGAGACTATGGGCTTAAAAAATTTTTCAGTAGACATTTCATCTGAATCCTTAGTATCCAGAAACAGTTACAGTTTACAAACTCACTGACAGACATTCTCAGATAATCTCAGAACTTGCTCTTAAGGAAAGTTATATTAGGACAGTTAGATGTCTCAGCAGGTTAAGGCACTTGCAACCAAACCTTACAACCTGAGTTTGACCCCTAGGACCTACATGGTAGAAGGAGAAAACCAGGTTTTCCAAGTTGTCTTCTTACCTGCGTACACAGGTAGGCACACACACCCACACCCACAGAGCATGACACATGTGAACCCTCACACAAACACAAAAACACACACTAGGTGAGCCAAGATGGCTGCGCCAGGAGAGCACTGTGTCTGAGAAGCAGGACAGCACTCTCCGTGCAGCGACCAGGAGACTGAACTCT
This sequence comes from Rhombomys opimus, assembly GCA_010120015.1. Classification (NCBI taxonomy): domain Eukaryota; kingdom Metazoa; phylum Chordata; class Mammalia; order Rodentia; family Muridae; genus Rhombomys; species Rhombomys opimus. The sequence continues at coordinate 265,117 of REGO01000844.1, forward strand.
GGGCCCTAAAACTTCAGAGATCATATTTCTCAGGTGAGGGGGGGCTCCCATGGCATGGGAATCTCTCTGGTCCACTCTCAGGCTGCCCAGCCAGAACCCCGAAGAAATCCCGGGTAACACAGGCTTTGGGTCTCCAGGATGGAGCCGCAAGTCTGCATGTCCCAATCACTTTCCCAAGCTGATCGGTGGGCACAAGGGTGCCTGAGACTGGGAGTCCCAGTAGCAAGAAAACCTCACAGGGAAGCAAAGTTGAGAGTCTGATCACAGGTCACTCAGTCATTCCCTGGAAGGTCTCACGGACCTCAGGTACCCGCCTCCATCACAACTGAGCTCCCAACACACAGAAAGCTGCACGCCCATCTCACTGGTACAGACAAGCTGCGTGCCTCAGTGCAAAAGAGAATGGGAACACCTGTCCGGAGAGGGCCACACAGGGAAGTAAAAAAATGGTGCTGCTGAGGTCACAAAAGTTTTGCTTGGGGAAAGTCTAGCAGACCGCAGATCACAAACAGGCGAGTACGCGCAGCCATCACAGATCCGGGCCCAAGCAGGGAGCACAGAGTTATTGGGAACCCAGCTCCTGCAGACTAGCAGGTAGGCGCACGCTCCGCCAACCCAGAGGCCTGCTTTGTACCAACTGCTCCTTACAGACAGAACTGTGGGCTCCAATACAGCAGAGTCTTAGAGTCACTGTCTGGAGAAATGCTCACGAGGAACAAGGAACGAAGCAAAGGAGACAGACTTAGGCAATCCAGTATTTCCCTGGAAAGGTCCCACAGACTGGCCCAAACCAGGGAACTGCTATACCACAGATAGCCTGCTGTTACCAGGACATCAGTACTCACCCACCACAGATTATCTCTTGGGTTCTGGGGCACAAAGCCCCAACCTCAGACCTACAAAAGAACGGGAACCCTGAGATCAACCCCCAGATACTACTCCAAGGGGCAACCAGGTATCCCTAACAAAACCGACCAAACCACGGGACACACAGGATACAGCAGCTGATCACTAAATTTACAACAAGAAACCCAGAAGGAGGGCAGCTGTCTTCAGGACTTCTCCCGTTGAGAGGAGAGCCCTCTTGAGTAATCAGGACCACAGTTACCACCCAGGTCTCTA
>REGO01000844.1:278954-302595 GCA_010120015.1 Rhombomys opimus
CAGAAGCAAAAAGACATACACGGTATATACTCACTCATATAGACATACAACATAGGACAAACCCACTAAAATCTGTGCATCTAAAGAAACTAATCAAGAGAGAGGACCCTAACTAAAACACTCAATCCCTATCCTGAAAGGCAAATATGATGGACATCAGAAGAAGAAGAAAACAGGAAACAACCTAAGAACCTTCTACAGAGGGCTTCTGAAAGCCAGAAGAAGAAAATAGGATGGAAACCTACCACAGAGGGCCTCTGAAAGCCTCTGCCCTGCATACTATCAAAGTAGATGCTGAGCCTGATTGCCAACTGTTGGGCAGAGTGAATGGAATTTTATGTAAGAAGTAGGAAATAGTAAGAGCTGGAGAGGACAGGATTTCCACAAGGAGAGCAACAGAACAAGAAAATTTGAAAACAGGGAACTTCACAGAGACTCATACTCCAACTCAGGACCATTCACTGAGATAACCTAGAACCCCTGCACAGATGTAGCCCATGGCAGGTCAGTGTCCAAGTGGGTTTCATAGTAATGGGAAGAGGGACTTCCTCTGACATAATCTGTTTGGCCTGATCTTTGATCACCTCCCCCTGAGGGGGGAGCAGCCTTACCAGGCCACAATAGAGGACAATGCAGCCACTTTTGATGAGAAACGATAGACTAAGATCAGAAAGGAAAGGAGAATCTCCCCTATCAGTGGAAGTGGGGAGTGGCATGCATGCAGAAAGGGGAGAGAGGGTGGGATAGGGACGGGGGAGGAAGGGGCTTATGGGGGGATACAAAATGAATAAAGTGTAATTAATAAAACATTTTGAAAAATAAATAAATAAATAAAAATAAAAATAAAAACACATTAAACAACTAAAACAATGAAAATTTGAAGCCTACACCTTTAATGCCAGCACTTGGAGAAATATAATCATGAAGATCTCTGTGAATTTGAGGCCAGCCTGCTCTACCAAGAGAGTCCAGGACACCCAAAGCTATATAAAGAAACCCTGTGCCTAAAAAAACAAAATTAATTAATCAATCAATAGTTGGAAAAAGAACAGGCTTTTATTGTGCCTTTGTTTCTTCCATTCTTCAATGAAGCCTAAAGTGTCAGCATAAGAATTTGCCAAAAAAATGGCTAGTTGTTATAAGATATCCATGTCCTTACTATTTATTTTTTAATTAAAAATTTTTATATTAGTTACAGTTTATTTAGTTTGTATCCCAGCTGCAGCCCCCTCCCACATTCCCTCGCAATCCCACCTTACTATTTATTAAGAGATGCCTTGTTTTTAGAAGTATTCCTATAGAAAACTGTGCCATTTTAGTAAAGCAAATCATTGATGGTAAGGTTCAGGGACAATAGGCACGTGAAAAGTAATAATAAAGTGATACTTGGTTTGTTGTATCATGAGTCTCACACTTGAACATACATAGGATATTAAAGCAAAGATGTTCTGTCCCTTTAAAGGAATTGATTTGTTGTTTATTGACCATGATTTGTGAATTGTTTTCTGGGCAATTATCTTCCTAATAATACTGTGTTCTATATAGAACTGACCCATCATAACATTTTTAGAAAAATAATAACCACATCCATGATCTACACATACTTAATTAAAGTTATTTGGACTATTTTTTTCTTAAATTTGCCACAAATTTTATACATCATTCAAGTGTATTGTTACTGAATGTAAATGGCATTCACACTCTCAAATTGCCATAATCAGCTCTTTCACTGCTCATGATAGTCTGTAATTTCTCTTGGAATATGCTTGCTTTTGTTACAAAAGTAAAACTATGTGAATACCTTTTAAGTAAATAAATTAAGTGAATGAAATAGGTTCCTTATAATTTATTCAACAGATTCTTAGAATGACTTGTTTTTTTCAATCTTTTTGTAATAACTTTCGTGTGTGTTTTTTCTCCTTGACAAAGACATTAAGTTTATCATACAGCATTATTAATTTTTGCATGCCTGCCTTTCTAAATACATTGTGACAGCTAGTTTGTTATTATATTCTGTTTCAATTAGTGATTCTGCCTTAGAAAAAGCTTAAACTGAAATGTAGTATAGTGGCTTAAAGCATTGGTACCCCAATTATTACTATTAATTTTAGTATTGCTCATATGGATCTGATGCTTTCTTCTGGTATGCAAATGTACATGCAGGCAGAATACTCAGATAGATAGATAGATAGATAGATAGATAGATAGATAGATAGATAGATAGATAGACAGATCTTCTTTTAAAGTACATATTTGTATTGGTAATCATCTCCATTGGTTACCAGCATGCAGTATTGATAAATTGGATTTTAGAGCTAGTTATCGCATTTAATCCCTGAATACCCATTTCCTCAAGTTAAAAAACAGAGACAATAATGTCAATCTTAAAATGTTTTTAGCAAGAATAAATTAGATAATGAAGCTAAACTGCTTACCTGAACTATGAAATAAGTATATAATTATTGAATATAAGTTTTCAGAATGCTTGGAAGGGTTCTGGTCTACTCCTACAGTACTTTCTGTGACCTTTGGAGAGTTACATGATTGATCTGTGCTTCCATTATTCATCTATAAAACATGAAGTAAATAAGAAAATAGATGTAATGAACATAGAACAGAGTCTTGCACACAGTAAACAGTAGTTATTGACATCATTGTTACATAAGTTTGATTTTGCTTGCTTTGCTTGTATTCTATATTACTTATGGATTTTTTGTAATTCATAGCACAGGTCAAAATGTCCCATAAGTGCATTAGTGCTTTGTAAAGATTTCATTACAGTGGTAAATAAGTGAGATAATGAAGAATGATATCTCTTTGAGCATATGTATTTACCTTTTGTCCATAAACAACAGAAAATATAGTTTTTTTCACTTGATACTTAAAACTGAGATCTATCTATCTATCTATCTATCTGTCTATCTATCTATCTATCTATCTATCTATTTATTTATTTGTTTGTTTGTTTATTTATTTATTTATTACTCTTGTATGCATTGTTGCTCTGCCTGCATGTTTGTGTGATGGAGCCACGTCCTCTAGAACTGGAGTTTGTTAGCTTCCATGTGTGTTCTGGGAATAGAACTCAGGTCCTCTTGAAAATCAGTTGATACTCTTAACCACTGAGCCACTGGTCTAGCCAGAAATCTGAAAACTGTAAACTCTTGTTTAATGTTGATTTCTATTTACTCTTATCTTTGTGAAAACAGATAATGAAGAAAAATGATAGAAATTAATTGAGGAGGGAAGGTGGGCAAGAGTCAGAATTTTCATGTCTTGCTTTATTTCTAGGAATTTCTCTGAAATTATAAATTCCCTAATGTCACTCCTAAAATTGGCTACTTTGGCTTTCTAGGCACTTTGTTGGATTCTACTCAACTGTTTACTTTCTTCTGTTGTTGTTGTTATTTTTTGCTTTTTGTTTTTAATTTTTCATGATGGTTGGAATGTTTCCATAGTAGTGGCTATGGCTTTCTCTGTTATCTATTTCCACTCTTTTGAATGATTCATGGAGTAATGCTTACTGGGCCAACAAATACATACTTCCCATTAACATGGCAGAAGGAGCTATGTGCATTACCATGGCAAAGACACTCAAATCCTGCCATTTCTTTTGAAATGATAAAATGAGTTGTATTTGCATTGTTCATGAAAATACAAAAGAAATTTTTTTCAAAGGTAATCCTTATTCCCTATTCATTTTTGAGGTTTGTTCCTAGCAAAGTCTTGTGTGCCTGGCATGTGATACTCTCTTCATACAACCATATTTCTTTTAGAACCTTTCTGACTGACATTGGGTATACAAATATTGATGCATTTTGTTTCTATTAAGCTCAGTTCCAGTTCTCTACTAATATTTAAATTATCAGTTTATTAATTTCACACCAACAGAAAATAAGAAGGCAATTGATACTAAAAAATCAAACAAAAAAACTACAGAAGATACACAAGTTCTTTCCATATAACTATGCAGTGCTTGGCTACCTATTAAAATTTCTTTCTTTACTAGGCCACAGAGAAAAAGGATCCAGACAGTCCTGATGAGACCTGATAGGCAAGGTTCAAATAGTAGGGTAGGAGGACCTCCCCTATCAGTGGACTAGGGGAGGGACATGGAGGAGAAAGGGAGGAAAGGTGGGAACAGGAGGAAATGAGGAATGGAGCTACAGCTGGGATACAAAGTGAATAAAGTGTAATTAATCATAATAATAATGAAAAAATAAAAGAAAATAAAATTCCCTTCTGGGTGTATGTTGGGTTGGTGGTGGCAAACAGAAGATTGTGAGGGCTTATTAGTAATCAGTCTACCTTTAGGTTCAATGAGAGACCTCAAGAGGAGAATGATAGTGTGTCCTTTTCAGACATAAGCTCATATACAAACACAGGTACATGTACCACAAATGTGCAAGCACATTTGATGCATAAACCCATATGAAAAAGGTTACAAAGTGGTAGTTGTGTAAGTGAAATAGAAGTACAGATTTTGGAGACAGATCTCAGTTTACCTACAGAACCTATACTTGTTGAGTGACTTAACAAGGGTGATTTGTTTTTCCTAAACCTTAGTTTCTCAATCGGTTTTTCTTTATTATATGAGTGTACTGATATTAATCTTGCCTAATCTTTATAAAAAATATGGGATTATATAAAAAACTGAAGAGCCTGATACTTTATACAATAATTTGTTGTTCTTAGTACAAACTGAAAGGAAAAGGAAAAAATAAGGTGCATATTGTCAGGAGCAAGACTGAATTGAAGAACTGATTAAGCATTTTCTGAAGTGGGAGAATAATTAAACCCTAACAGTGTCCTATGGCTTAGTAAGCTTATGAAAACCAGTGTCACAGGTGACTTGTTTACCCTCCCAAATTTGTATGTTGAAGGGACTTCAGAATAAGTCTAAGTAAGACTGTGTTTGGAAGTGAAATATTTTATTTTTATTTTGTTTATTTATTTATTTATTTGTTTATTTATATTATTTAGTTTATTTATTTTACTTTTCAACCCAATCATAATCCCCTCCCTTCTTTCCTCTTGGTCCCACCCTCCTTCCCTCTTTCTCATATCCCCTCTCCTCCTTTTCAGAAACGAAGAACTCCCCATATACACACATACCTACCCATGTCAGCACATCAAGTGACATCAGGACTGAGTACATCCTTAACCACAGTGGCCTGGCCAGGCAGCCCCAATAAGGGAAGTGATCAAAAAGCATGCAAAAGAGTCCTTGTCGGAGATAGGTCTCACTACCCTTACTAAAAGAACCACATGAAGACCAAGCTGTCCATCATGTGCTGGAAGCCTAGGTTCAGTCCATACATGGTCCTTGGTTGGTGTTTCAGTCTCCATAAGGCCCGTGAGCCCAGGTTTTGTTGGTTTTGTTAATCTTCTTATGGAGATCATGTTCCCTCTGCTTCAGTCTATTCTTCCTCCCATGCTTCCACAAGGCTCCCTGAGCATCTTCCAGTGTTTGGCTATTAGTCTCAACCTCTGTTTCAATCCACTGCTGGGTGAAACCTCTCAACAGACAGATATGCTGGACTATAGCTATCTGAAGACATAGCAGAGTGTGATTAATAATGTTAGGGATTGACTCTCATTGTGTGGCCAGGCATTGGTTGGGCATAATCTCAATTTGTGTTCTCTCTTTATCCCTGCACATCTTTTAGGCAAAGTAAAATTTGGTCGAAGTTTTTGTAGGTAGGTTGGTGTTCCCTTTCCTCTACTTGGACTCCTCTCTGGTTAGAGGGTGACCTCTTTAGTCTCCATGTTTCCCACTAGTAGGGATCTCCATTAAAGTCACCCCCAAATTCTCCCAGAAGCCTGCCATGTCAGAGGTCTCCAGACTGTCTCAGTGCTGCCCCAGGCCATGGTTTCCTTTTAGTCTGCATACTCTCTGTCCTCCTTCTCCTACTGCCCTAATCTCCCCACATCAGATACCCATCCTCATTTTCCTCAGCACTCCCTCTCCTATCCTGTTCTCTTTCTTCAAGTTCTTCCCCTGTGTTTTCTATTTTTCCTTCTCTATGAGATTCATGAATTCTCCTTTGGATCCTCATTGTTACTTATCTTCTTTGGATCTGTGAATTATAGTATGGTTATCCTATACTATATAGATAATATCCATTCATAAGAAGTGATGAAGTTAAAATGAGGCCACTGGAGTAGACCAAAATCCAGTCTGGGTGGTATCATAATGAGAAAAGCTAAATGGGGAACAGGGAACATACGGAGTAGAACATAGAGCTGGATAGATGGCTCAGTGGCTAAGAGCATTGTCTGCTCTTCCAGAGGTCCTGAGTTCAATTCCCAGAAACCACATGGTGGTTTACAACCATCTATATTGGGAACTGATGCTCTCTTCTGGCATGGAAGTATACATGCATATAGAATATTCATATAAAATAAATAAATAAGATAATAGAGAGTAGACCATATTGAGAACACAGTGTAATGGTGGCTATTTTGCAACCATCAGAATAAAACCAATCCTCTCATACCTTGATTTTTGAACTTCCAGTTTAGAGACTTTCTAGTAAATCTATTTTTCTTTAAGTCAATTTGAGTGTAGTATTTACTGTGCTATTCCCTGAAAGAAAATCCAACAAAAAAGAATTTTCAAAGGAGTGTCTGAGAGATGATATAATGCACTTAGTTCATAAAACATGTTCCCAGCATATAAGCTGAAAGTGTGAACTGTTCTAAAGTAAAGCTGATTAGTTTTGTCAATGTGGGGAGGTAATTTTATTTTCTGTTTCTGGTACTAATTAGCCTTAGGACCTTTATTTTCCTGGGCCACGTAACTTATACCTATAGAGAGGAATTTGGAGTAAATGAATTTTACTTTTCTGAAGACTTGAGGAATATTTTCTTGTTAAAAAATTATCCTGCAGATATTACCATCACATATGGAAGATGGTTTCTGGTCTTCAGATTTCCAGAGCACTGTATTACATTCTTGTAGTAATCAGAAAAAAAAAAGTGTATTGAAAAGAGACAGAGCTGGGCTTCTGTTTTAGTTAGTTAGTTGGTTAGTTTGCATTAAGTGTGTCCAATAATAGAAGTTTGCCATTGTTCTTGACTTGGAATGCCTTTGATTTCATTAAAAACAGAGTTTAAATATTTGTTGGCTATGACACATTAAAAACTGCCTTAAAGAGTATTGGTTTGTCCATCCCCTTTGTCTTTCTAGGTGAGGATTGATCATCTTATCCATAGTCTTCTTTCTTGTTTATCTTCTTTAGGTGTACAGATTTTAGTATGTTTATCCTATCTTATAGGTCTAGTACCCACTTATAAGTGAGTATATACCATGAGTGTCTTTCTGCTCCTGAGATATCTCACTCAGAATGATTTTTTTTAGATCCCACCATTTGCTTGAAAAATTCATAGGAGAAAACAAGTAACAGGACTGGAGCCTACCACAGAGGCCACCTGAAAAACTCTACCTAACAGTGAATCAAAGCAGAAGCTGAGACCCATAACCAAGCCTTTGGCAGAGTGCAGGGAATCATATGAAGGAAGGAGGAGTTAGTATGACCTAGAGGGGACAGGAGCCCCACAAGGTCCAAATATATCTGGGCACAGGGGTCTTTTCTGAGACTGTTTTTCCATCCAAGGACCATGCATAGATATAACCTGTAACCCCTGCTCCGACATAGCCCATGGTAGCCTAGTATCCAAGTAGGTTCTCTAGTAAGGGTGACAGGAATTGTTTCTGACATGAACTCAATGACTGGCCCATTGAGCTTCCCTCCCCCCCCCGGGGGAGGAGCAGCCTTACTGGGCCACATATAAGGACATTGCAGCCATCCTGAAGATACCTGAAAAGCTAGGGTCAGATGGAAAGAGAGGAGGACCTCCCCTATCAGTGGACTCGGAAGGGAGCAGGGAAGAGATGAGGAAGGGAGGGGAGGATTTGAAAGGAAAGAGGGAGAGGGCTATAGCTGGGGTACAAGTGAATGTATAAAATTATTTAAAAATAAAAAAATATTAAAAAAGAGTATTGGTTTGAATGAAATCAACAGATAGAAGAACAAACTGCATGTAAGCTCGAATCTGATCAAGAAATTAATCTTCTGTAATTGCATAGTAGAAAACAAAGAAAGAAAGCAGTGACAAAAAAGCCACTACTCTGGCTTATTTCTGGCTTGGTCAGAGGAAGAGTTTATATTTTGAATTGAGGCTTTCTTGGTTATAAGGCCTCAAGGCTCAAACTATATGCTGCTGAAAGATAAATTGATGGCCATGTGAATTTGTCCAAAGGAAGGTAATATTTAGGTCAATTCTTTTTCATCATATGAGATAGTTTAAGGCTGCATAGTAATGTCAAAGATTTTATTAAATATAACTTAGACTGGAATATTTTTAACTTGCTTTTAAAGAAAAAGGTAACCACTACCCATACAACACTGTAATTTGTCAACCTGTTTCTCATCTAGAAAAAGGCAAAAACCTTTTACTCTGCTTTATATGGGCTCCATTCAACTTGAACTGTAACTTCCCATTGTCAAATGTCACTGGACATTTTTTTCTCTTTGATGACCTTGCTTTTAAATATTACAGTAATAATTGATGACATTTATACAAAGCAGTCATACAAACTCAGTCTAAATACTTCACCTGAATAAGTCATTTAGCTGCCAACTCATTTGATTCTCACTAGAACTTTATTGAGGGAAACCATCATCATTTTTATGTAGCAGATGAAAATACTGAAGCACAAACAGGTATGGACCTTTATCAAAGGCAGAAATATTGCCAGTGGCAGAACTGAGATTGTAAAGGGTCTGTGCGTCTCATTCATTAGTGAACTGAGTTTCCGAAAAGAAAAACCCCTAAGTGTCTAACATTCTTTACACAGTACCTATGTGTTTGATTTCATTTTCTTCAAAGTTAATAATCTTTAGTCAAGAAATGTATTCAAATTTATCTGTAGAGAGTAAAGTAGGAGGCAAGAAAGAACATTGTTGTTAGTAATATGATAAGATATTCCTATGAAGCTGATATGTGAAAAGGCAAATATGAATTGCCAGGAGTCCTCATCAACTGGCTGTAATGTGCAAAGTAGTATCTGAGCCCAGATTCATGTGAGAGAAAGCAGATTTTAGATGATACCAATTTTAACTGCTATATGGGCTCTATACCTGACTAGCAAAGTGTGGCTATCTTACAACCTTCCTTTTCTCAAGTAGAAATAAACTTAACACATAAATTTAAAATTTGTGAGTAAGAAAATTATACAGAAAAATATGTAGATTATTTATTTCATTAGAAAGTTCTTTACTGTACCATTCCAAAGTTTATTGTTTCAATGTCTCCAGGCTGACCCATCCCGGTCCCTCCTCCCCTTTCATCTGACTCTGTTTTATCAGGTATCTTCAGGACTGGCTCAAAGTTCTTCTCTGTGGCCTAGAAGGACTGCTCCTCCCTTGGGGATGGGGAGGTCAAAGAGCCTGCCATTGAGTTGATGTCAGAAATAGTCCCAAGGTAGAGGATCTGAAACTCCAAAACTGGTGAGTGGATGGGCAGCTGAAGCCAAAGCAACAAGTTTGAGTCTTCCAAGACTAGAGAGGACAACACATGACCTGGGACGGATTGGATCCAGACAGCCCATGAATGTCTCCTCCGTCTGAGATTTGTGAAATATCTACCCCCTGCACTAGCAGCAGTTGTAGTAGCAGGGGTAGGAAGTGAGTGCATAACACCAGGTATGGGGTGCCTCCATACCAAACAGGGGACCCAATTCTGAGAGTAGAAAACTGTGGGCCCTTTGAGTTGAGTTCACTGGCCTTCTAAGCTTAGCCTTCTAAGCTAAGCCTTCAAGTGAGTGCATCTGCAAGAGAGCGCATACAGAGCCCCAGATCTGTGTTCCCTCTACATTAGCCTCCAGACATAGGATCGCTCCAAACCACACCCCCACTGTGGGCAACATAAGGATCCCTGGGACAGCCCATGTTCTGTGGATCTCCAGAGGAATTCAGCCAAACAATTCCAAGAAACACTTCATGGAGCAAAGATGGTGCAGCTGAGAAAGACCTTAGCTCCTGGAGCACAATACCTAGAGACAGGCCTGTGAGCCACTGAGCCATTCAGGGAATCTGAACACAAGCACTGTTCTCATGAACCACACTTATACCTGCAGCACAGCCTGCCCATAAGCTCTTCACTTACACTTTACCTTTCCAGGCAGCCAACCCCTTACCCACACTGCAGTGCATGTACACATGTGCCTGCTACCTTCCTGCCTTAGCTGTGCCTGAAACACCAATACCCACACTCAAACTTATGGACCTTTCTCATCTTCCTGAAGAATACACCAGACTCCACAGACAGACAGACCCAGTATGCAGTACAGGCTCCAGGAGCAAACAGAATATGCTACAGACTGTCAGATGACTAGAAGCTGGCTTAACAACATATACAGAAAAAAGAAAGAAAGAAAGAAAGAAAGAAAGAAAGAAAGAAAGAAAGAAAGAAAGAAAGAAAGAAAGAAAAGAAAAGAAAAGAAAAGGTCATAATGACCAACACCAGCAACTCCCAAAATCAAAGGTTATTCTAATTCATTGGAAACACAAGAAAATGATTTAAAATACATGTTTATCCAGTAATTAGCAGCACACAAAGAGGAAGTGAACAAACAAATAGAGGCCATCATGGAGAGACAGCAATCCACCTTCAAACAGATGAAGGAAATAGTGCAAGACATGAAAACAGAATTAGTATCAATAAAGAAAACACAATCAAAGAAAACTCTGAAGCTGTAGAACTTAGTGAAAAGATCAGGGAACACAGAGGTAAGCATCACCAAAAGAATAGAAGAGATGGAAGAGAGAATCTCAGTCACTGAAGATACAATTGCAGTCATTGATCTATCTCTCAAAGAAAAAAAAATCAGAAAAATTCCAAACACAAAACATCCAAGAAATCAAGGACAACATAAAAAGACAATATCGAAGAATAATAGGAATAGATAAAAAATATTCCAGGATCCAAGGTCCAGAAAATATTTTCAAGAAAATCATAGAAGAAAATTTTCTCAACTTAAAGAGATACGCTTAAACATATAAGAGACCTACAGAACACAAAATAGACAAGATAAAAGATACTCCTCATGTCAAATAATGTTCAAAACACTAAATCTACAGAACAAAGAAAAAATATTAAAAGCTGCAAGAGAAAAAGGCCAAGTAACAAAGAGGAGTAGACCTATCAGAATCATACCAAACTTCTAAACAGAACACATGAAATCCAGAAGGGTCTGTTCTATCAGAACACAGATGTGAAACCAGAGTACTATACCCAGCAAAATTTTCAATCTTCATAGATGGAGAAAACAAAATATTCTATGAGAAAACATAACTTAAACAATATTTACACTGCAACCCAGACCTACAGAAGACAGTAGAAGGAAAACTCCAATCCAAAGAAATCAACTACACCCAAGGAAACACAGGATATACATAGCTACACAACAACAACAAAAAAAAATGAAAAGAAAACAGACACACAAATACACTATCATCAACAAATCCACAATAAAAGGAACTAACATTAATTGGTCACTATTACTACCAAGATCAACGGACTCAACTCTAACAAAGACAAAGACAAACAGAATGGTTGGAGAAAAAGGATTCAACATTGTGCTACATCCAAGAAACACACATCTGCAACAAAGACATACACTACCTCAGACTAAAGGGCTGGAAAAAGGATTTTGAAGCAAATGGACCCAGAAAACAAGCTGGAGTAGCTATCCTAATATCTAATAAAATAGATTTTAAAACAAATTAATCAAAAAGCTGAGGAGAAACACTTCATTCTGATCAAAGGAAAAATACACCATGAGGACATCATAAACCTGAACATCAGTGCCCCAAATACAAGAGCAGCTGCATTCATAAAAGAAACATTATTAAAGCTCAAATGAAACAACTGTCCCAAAACCTTAACAATGGGAGACTTCAGCAATCCACTTTTACCAAGGACAGATAACTAGATGGAAGCTAATTAAGGAAATAATGGCACTTACAAAGGTTCTAAATCAAAGGGACCTAATAGATTTCTACAGAACTTTTCACACAAACTCAAAAGAATATACCTTCTTCTCAGCACCCCATGGAACCTTCTCCAAAACTGACCATATAGTCAGACGCAAAGCAAGCCTCAACAGATACAAGAAGATTGAAATAATCCCTTGTATCCTATCAGACAGCCACGGCCTAAAACTAGACCTCAACAACAATAGAAATAACAAAAAAATCGACATATGCTTAGAAACTAAAGAACTCTCAAAGACATCTGTATCACGGAAGATTTTTTTTTAATTTTTATTTAATTTTATTTTTAATTACACTTTATTTACTTTGTATCACCCCTCTAGTTCCCTCCGTCCTACCCTCCCAATCATTCCCTTCCTCCCTCTTCCCCACACATGCCCCTCCTCAAGTCAACTAGTAGGGGAAGGTTTCTTTTTCTTCCTTCTGATCCAAGTCTGTTAGGTCTCATCCATCAGGACTGGCTGCATTGTCTTCATCTTTGGCCTGGTAAGGCTTCTCCTCCCTCAGGGGAAGGTGATCAAAGAGCAGACCAATCAGTTCTCAATGTCATTAACCATCAGGGAAATGCAAATCAAAACGACCCTAAGATTTCACCTTACACCCATCAGAATGGCCAAGATCAAAAACTCAAGTGACAACACATGCTGGAGAGGTTGTGGAGAAATGGGAACCCTCCTCCACTGCTGGTGGGAATGTAAACTTGTACAATCACGGAAAAAAAATAAAAAAAAGCAATTAGAGACTTCCTAAAATTCAATGAAAATTAAGGCACAACTTTCCCAAAATTATGGGACACATGAAAGCAGTGCTAAAAAATAACTTCATATCAATAAGTGCCTCCTGAAAGATGCTTGAGACACCTCATACAAGCAACTTAACAGCACACCTAAAATTCCTACGGGGAAAAAACAGAAGTACATACACCCAAAAAGAGTACATGATTTGAAATTATCAAAATCAGAGATGAAAGCAATAAATTAGAAACAAATAAAACAATTCAAAGAATCAATGAAACCAAGAGCTGATTCTTTGAAAAAATCAATAAGATAACCAAACTTTCTAAAAGCAGAGAAAAACTATTCAAAGCAGCAAAATCAAAAATGAAAAGGGAGACATAATGACAGAAACTGAGGAAATTCAAAGAATCAGTAGGTCTTATTTCAAAAACTAAAAATATGAATGAATTATACAATTTTCTTCATAAATTACAATTACTAAAGGTAAACCAAAATCAAGTCAATAGATTAAATAGTCCTATATCCCCCAAGGTAATACAAGCAGTCATCAAAAGTCTCCTATCCAAAAAAGCCCAGGTCCAGATGGTTTCAGAGCAGAATTCTACCAAACCTTCAAAGAAGAGCTAACACCAATACTCTTTAAACTATTCCACAAAATAGAAACAGAAGGAACATTGCCAAACTCATTCCATGAGGCCACAGTCACATTGATACCTAAACCTCACAAAGACCCAACAAAAAAAGAGAACTTCAGACCTATTTTTTCTTATGAACATTGATGCAAAAATGCTCAATAAAATACTTACAAACCAAATCCAAGAACACACCAAGGATATCATCCACCATTACCAAGTAGGCTTCATCCCAAGCATGCAAGTATGGTTCAATATATGGAAATCCATCAATGTAATCCACCACATAAACCAACAGAAAGAAAAAAAATAATAAACAACCACATGATCATCTCCTTAATGCTGAAAAAACATTTCACAAAATCTAATACCCATACATGTTTAAAGTTTTGGATAGATCAGAAATACAAGAGACATACCTAAACATAGTAAAGACAATATACATCTAGCCTATACTCAATATCAAACTAAACAGATAGAAACTTAAATCTATCCCACTATAGCCAGGGACAAGGCAATGCTGCCCACTCTTCTCCTTATCTCTTCAACATAATACAATAACAGATCTTCTGGAGGAATCTCCATCACTTTCTCAGTTTAACTATTGAGCAAAAGTAATAAAAACTACATGGTACTAGCAGAGAAAAAAGCGGGAGGATCAATGGAATCAAATGGAAGACCCAGAAATAAACCTACACACCTACGGATACTTGATTTTTGACAAAGAAGCCAAAACCATACAATAGAAAATAGATAGCATCTTCAAAAGATAGTGCTGGTCTACCTGGATGTCTACATGTATAAAGTGTTAATAGAGCCATATTTTTCACCCTGCACAAAACTAAAGTCCAAATGGATCAAAGACCTCAACATAAAACCAGACACACTAAACTGCTTAGAAGAGAAAGTGGAGAAGAGCCTAGAACTCATTGACATGGGAGCCAACTTCCTGAACCAATAGCACAGGCTCTAAAATCAACAATCAATAAATGGGACCTCCTGAAACTGGAAAAGCTTCTGTAAAGTAAAGAATAAAATGACAGCCTACAAATTGGGAAAGGACATTCACAAACTCTATATCTGACAAAGAGCTAATATCCAGAATAAATGAAGAACTTAAGAAGTTAAACACCAACAAACCAAGTAATCCAATTAAAAAATGGGGTACAAAGCTAAACAGAGAATTCTCAATTTCTCAATAGAGGAATATAAAAGGGCAGAGAAACACTTACAGAAATGTTCAATGCCTTTAGTAATCAGGGATATTCAAATCAAAACGACCCTGAGATTTCACCTTATACCCAACAGAATGGCCAGGATAAAAAAACTCAAGTGACAATACAGGCTGGAGAGGACGTGGCAAAGTGGGAATGTAACCTTTAAGATGACACAATGAGGATTTGGGGCCTTCCTTCCTTTAGATTTTTGACCAGAATAATTCTTATTTGTTTTGTATGTTGTCCCTAGTATTTTGTTGGACTTAACTATCATGGTTTATATTTACAAGAGAAAAAGGCTACACATAGATAGTATGAGGAAGGGCTTGAAGTTATAGATAATGCCATGAGTGATTTGTGAAAATATATTGTTGTATACATTTTTGTTTTTGTTTTTGTTTTCTGTAAGAATATTCTGTCAGGAGCCATTGTGCTGCTGGTAATCCAGCTTTACCTTTAGCCAAGTTAGTCGTGTTTCTACCATCTGGTTAGATTGAATCTTTCATGAACTCATGACATGTTTCATATAGAAGTTGGCAGAGCAAAATAAGGAACGTAGAGCTAATTTTTACTCTTTGTCTTCATACATGGCATGATGTGTTTGTGTAAGTTGTTGTTCAGTATATAAGGAACTTGGAGAAAAATAAAATTGGCTTTATTTCTCATGAAGTCCTGAGTGTGCTTATTTCATTCTTGCCTTATTTTAATCTTCACTCCTCCCTTGTGATCTCCCTTGACTGGCTGAGAGGGCTTGGTCAATATTCTATTTCTTTAAATAAACAATTTAAGTAAAATTAAAATGACCTAGTAAGTTTTACCTCAAGATCTTGCTAATTCTATTACTTTGCAAATTTCTTAGCTCCTTTTAAAGCCACAATATCCTTGCATTTAGACTGACTGACATGAGAGTTGTGAAGACACTGCCAATATGATGATTAAAACAAACCAGACGAGATATTTACATGACACTTATTTTGTGCAAAATTCTAATTCTTTAGTGTTATTCATATTCCATTAAACTTTATTAAGTGGATAATAGGCAATATATATACATACATATCTATGTATATGTATATAATTTATGTAACAGGTGAAGATAGCTGGGAACAGAAATGTTGAATAACTAGCTCAATGTCATTCAGATCCACAAGCTGATGTTCTTACCTACTGTGTCCCTCTCTAAATGGTATATGAAGAGATTACAGAAAAGTATAAATCAGTAGGCATGGGTTTTAGATTTTCAGTAAATTATAAGTTAAACCAAATGGAGGATTTTTCTTTTAAATCCTAAATTAATTTTGTAAATTAAGTTCCTTCCCTAAATACCTTTTGTAATATTACTGAATCCTTCTTCCCCCAGTGTGATCATTGGAAGACAATGAAATTAATTCTTTTGCATTGAGAGGGTTTTTTTTTCACCTTTTTTGAATTACAGTGTTCTGCTACTCTAGTTTCTCTTCAGAGCATACAAATCTTTCACCTTTTATCAAATTACACTGAGCTGGTAACAACTTAATTGGCCATTAATCATTGTACCAGCTTAGTCAGAACACTTTTTAGTTCACATTACTGTTCTATCTGCTTGGCCCTATCTCAAATTTTATTATGGAAACAGAAAATGAAGATTTGTTTTACATAAATTAGTTTTACAGCCACATTTTTGAAACACATCTGTTCTTTATAGGGGAAAAGCATTGCTCATGATGATAGCTTGCTCTATGCAGTGTGAATGACATCGATTCTCTTACACTTAATGGATTTCCTTCTTATCTACTTGCCAATTGGATGGAGACATTGGTAATGTAGAATCATGGCACCAAATCTGGTCTCATTCCTATACTGTGATATCCTTGGCTGCATCATATCACATTCCATTCCATTCATGCCAACCAGGATAACCACAGAGCTATTTCAGTCTTTACTGTTGCTAAATTTCCATTGTGCAAGTTTACATAACCTGGCTGATAGTCACCTGTAGTGTATGTTTCTGGCTAACATCAAGTTTTCCATCTGCCAGCATTTAACACTGCTCATGTATGAAATCATAAGCTAAATAGCTGGTGTCATGTCCATGACTATTTATAAAGAAAAAAATGATAAGAGGCTCTACATTTTAATTAAGCCGGGAAAGAAAATGAATGGAAGAAATTGAAAAAAAAATCGTATAGTTTGCTATAAATAATGTTGAAGTAAAATTATGTTTGTGAGCTATAAATACGTGACATAGAACACCATTTTAGCTGAAACTTTAAATATGAAAGAAACTATGTTTTTTCTGGCCTTTGAATAAAGTCACTTGAGAAATTAAAGTGGTGGCATGCTAAATGCGCCTCAAATACTACAGATTGACACATGGATGCTTAATGCTCTTGTGTTGGAAAACCGTGCTATTAAGGTCAGAATCAACCATATCTAGATAGCTCTCTGAGCTCGGAGTAAAATGGAGGACTCCCTTTCTCAGCCAAGCTTTCTCTTCTCTGCCTGACCTTATCTGGAGAACATCTTTAGGTCCAGATGCTTGTAGCCATACCACTCTTCAGGTGGCTCCTCTCAATCTTCTATCCCACAGACTCCCCATGGCTTTTCAAGATGGGAGGGGGAGGGTCAGCATGGAGCTACCTACTTAATTCAAAGAATTGTATGCCCTAACATACCTAAAAGAAACATTTCATCTATATTCAGACATTTATTCAGCCAACCTACTACCCTGGCTACCCAGCTCCAAACAAGAACATTTCCCATTTTTATCAGTCATATAGTCAAATTCATTCCTCCTCAGACCCCCCTCTGATGGCAATGCTTCAGCCAGTCAATAAGACTGTCAAAGCTGGGTCCTTTACTATGTCACCCCTCATTGATGAATAAATCCAAGAACATATGAGCCTAAAAAGGCTACAACTTAAATTGCACAATACTCCCACAAATCACCTTAAATGCATCCTTGCCTCTCTTGTGCCTTCTCTAATCCATACAACAGCTGGGCATCAATATCAAAGGCATTTAAGCCAATGTTCTCTGGCCAATTGATGTTACCCATATTCCTTCAGTAAACAAAATGTGTATTTGATACCATAGATACCTATTCCCATTTCACTTTGGCTATAGCATAGAATAACGAAAACTCAATAAGTAAGTAAATAAATAGCATGATCTCCACTTTCACTATTATGGAGTTCCTCTCCAAATCAAAACTAAAAATAAAACTGCTTTCAAAAGCCATCAATTCCAATATTTCTGCAACACTTGGAAAATTATCCACTGCACTGGAAATTATCCACTGCACCTCATGATGCTAAGGGCCAAGCCATCCAACCAAGTACCAGGCATGGAGATAACCTAGAACCTCTGTTCAGGTGTAGCCAATGGCAGTTTAGTGTCCAAGTGGGTTACATAGTAATGGGAAGATGGACTGCCTCTGACATAATCTGATTGGCCTGCTCTTTGATCATCTCCCCCTGATGGGGGAGCAGCCTTACCAGGCCACAGAAGATAACAATACAGACACTCCTGATGTGATCTGATAGACTAAGATCAGAAGGAAGGAGAGGAGGACCTTCCTTATCAGTGGACTTGGGGAGGGGCATGCGAAGAAGGGGGAGGGAGGGTGGGACTGGGAGGGGAGGAGGGAGGGGCTTATGGGGGGATACAAAGTGAATAAAGTGTAATTAATAAAGTTAAATTTAAAAAAGAAATATCAGATATATACCACACACACACACACACACACACACACACACACACACACATATATATATATATATATATATATATATATATATATATATATATATAATAAAGTCCTGATTTTAATACAAAAAAAAAGTTTAAGCTAATGATATTCCCTAGAATCCCAGCAGAGGGAGCTGCATTCAGTTTTGGTATACAACCTGGAAAATGTGTCTCTATCTTGCTGTGAGCCAGAGGCAGGACAATTTGATGTTTTATTAAATTAGGTAGCTCATCTGTGAATTCTACAGTTTGTTGTGGATACAAACATGTTTTCATTTTAATCCCAGATGTGGGATGTGGGGCTGATTCAGACAGTCCACAGTAGCAAACTAGTTGCCTCATTAGGGCTGTGAAAGGGGCTCTTTGTCAGCTACAGATAGTTTAAATCTGAGGACTCTGTAGAGAGAATAAATGCCAGAGCCCAGAGAGTATTGGAGAGCTCCCGAGAAAGAACAAGGCTGCTGCTGCTTCTCCCTTCGGCTCCTGTTGCTGTTGTTGCAATGAGACAAGAAGTTGGATGGAGATCTCCTGAAACACGGATTGGACTAGCTCCAAGGAATATGATGACCCTAACCAGCAGGAAACAGCTAAAAGAACTGTGCCTCCTCTCCCACTAACTATTTCTATCTACTACCTCGTGTTGGGGTGTTGGGAGGGATTGGGGTGGAGTAAGGAGAAAGACATATAAAATATGTAAATGAAAGAGGTTTTGAAAAGTACACCAACAAGAGTTCTACAGTAGGAAACAATGAATGAACTTGCATTCATGTTCCCCAATTAGCTACAGTGTGTGAATAAGAATATTATCACCCTGGAAGACAACCTTTTCAAAGGGAACATGAAGAGCATGTCAAGTTACTTACTACAAAATGTAGTTTTTAATCGTGGTAAAGAATACTCTAATCTGAACAAATCTTTTATATCTTATATTTCTTCCTGCATTTGTAAATTACTTACCTTTTTATATATTATTCTCCAAGAAGAATTGAATCATATAAAGCCAAAAAAAGAAAGAACACTTAAAAACCAAATAATTAAACAAACACAAGACTCCCTAACACCAAACAGTCAATTAAACCTGTCACTATTCATACTCAACATGTTAAATGTTTATGCTACCCAAGAGGAACCTCCCATTGTTTATAACTAAAGTCAGCCATTATGTATATTAACTATAGTGATTAGATGAAAGGACCCATTCAACTGGTGTTGGAGGGGGCTCAACCTCCTATTAATAGCTGGGAGAAGATTTCTTTGTGTCTTTTTATAGGACCAACCTTGCCCTGTCTCTGTACCATCCTGCAATGTACAATATGACCCTTCCAGCTATAATAATAATAATAATAATAATAATAATAATTGGCTTGCCAATTATTCCTGGGGGAAGAGAAGATCACATGCTTGTACAAGCACACATGATATTTTGTCATTTTCTATAGCACTGTAGTCCTTTTTGAGAAAACGAAAAATCATGAATTTTAGTAGAAGTGACAGCTACTATTTTTACGAATTCAATAGTCATTATAATCCACTGCAGTCCTTTCTCTTTCCTTTCTTCCTTTCTTCCTTTCTTCCTTTCTTCCTGTCTTCCTTCCTTCCTTCCTTTCTTTCTTTTTTTCTTTCTTTCTTTCTTTCTTTCTTTCTTTCTTTCTTTCTTTCTTTCTTTCTTTCTCTTTCTTTCCTTCCATCTTTTTCTTTCTATGCCTGCTTCAAAAATGGTTCTCTTCAAACTATGAGGTGAGAGCTACTAGAGGATTCTAAATCAGTTTAGTAGATCATGGGTAACTAATATAAAAGTTACCTAGTTTTATAGTTTAAAAATTATAGTAGAATAGAAAGGTTTAACATGTGTCAAATTTTTTAGGGTAAGAATCAATTTGCGAAAGATGGTTTCACGTTTATACTTGTGTGTTAGGTCAAAATGCAAAAATAATTGTTTTGATTTAGAGATAGCGTAAAAACCATATTCATGTTTTAGAAACTAATACGAGCAAATGATGTCCTTTCAGATGATTTCAGAGAGCTTTATACTTACCAGTGTTATGATTGTAAACAGATTTTTACATTTTCTTTTGGGGATCCTGAAGGTTGCTTTAAATCCATTACTTTCATATGAATTAATATACTAGATTTATCCATCTATGCATATAAGTTTACTTTAAGCAGTCTTTCTAAGAAAGCTCTCCTTTTGGAAACAAATACTAATGAGGATCTAGAAAAATTTAAATCTGGTAGTACTTTAGAAAACCTGCAGTTTTCCCCCAGTATACAAACATTGCCTAAAGAAGAAATAGAGCCTTCTTCCTCTCTAAATTCTTATATGCTCATACAGATGCGCGCACGTTTGCACTTTCACAACATGAGTGGTCATAGTTATCTTGAAGATCCATTCCAAACTCCCAGGTTCGTTATGTCTTAAAGCAGTTTATTTTATTTCTCTTCAGCCTCTTTAACATGATGCCGATGCTATTATTCGTAGCATACTTCAATCTATATTTTTGTCTGTAGTTATTTTCATTTCAAGGAGAATATTGAATAGCTTATTTGATGATTCATTCATTTGCAACATCCATGGCCTAAAACTAATCAAGTTTGCTGCATCTACAGACACTAAGTTATTATCCATCCATCTATGGGCTGTCTTTTCTCACTTTCCATTTGAGTATATATACATGTTCCCTGGCTTCTAGAGACAGACAACTTTTTAAATAACCCCTGGTTTAGCCTGAACTTAAAAATGCTTTGATTTGGACTTCATGATGTCAAAATAAAACATAAGTAAAATTTTCTTTTCTTTTCAGTTAGATATGCTATTTGATAGAAAGTGTCTGAGGTTTTAAATTATTCTAAATTATTCTATCACCTATATTATTCCGAACATTTTCAGAATTTAAAATGGATTTTAATGTTTTTTTTTTTTTTTTGATTACTTATGTGGCAGTAGGACTGTCTTTGACAAAATAAAGTGGCAATTTGAATGGAAAAGCCATTTGTTTTCTTGCCTTTCTTATACAGAGGATAAGCAGCAGTATTGTTCTGTCAATATGCACAAAATTAATGGTCTATGGAAATAACAATTCATTTTAAATTGAATCAGTGTTCAATGATTATCACCATTTTAAAATCAAGCTGTGGAGATTAGAATTAATCAGAAAATTGTCTGAAATTAATGGCCTGATGAGGTTGTAACCATTCAAAGATCTTTTCATTTATTGTTGTTTTGCTTTATTGTGATATTGGAGCAATTTCTTCTTAAAATGAGCACATATTTGATAAACAATAAGCCTATACTGTGGGAAAATGTAATGATATGAACATCACTGATTGCATTTGTAATGGCAATCAATTTTCTCTTCTAAGTACATTAATTATAGCATTACATACCTTTGCAATTTGCACAGGATTGTACTCAATTAGGTTCATGTTGTATTTAAATAAAGCACTTTTGCCACTGCCATAAATCTTTGGAAAACTAAGCTGTGGAGATGGTGGCAACTGAGATTGATCTATACTCTTGGAATTCAGTGGGAAATCATGTCTAGTTATTGATTACTAAAAGAGTCATTAATGGGGGGGGCAAGATGGCGGCGCTGGGAGAACAGTGTGTCTGAGAAGTGGGACAACACTCTCTGTGCAGCGACCAGGAGACTGAACTCTGGGCTCTAAAATTTTAGTGATCGTGTTTCCCAGGTGAGGGGAGGCTCCCATGGCGTGGGAATCTGTCGGGTCCACTCTCGGCTGCCCAGCCAGAACCCAGAAGAGAACCCGGCTAAGGCGGGCTTTGGGTCTCCGGCTGGTGCCGCAAGCCAGTGTGTCCCAATCACTTTCCCAGGCAGATTGGTGGGCACAAGGGTGCCTGAGACTGGGAGTCCCAGCTGCAAGAAAACCCCATGGGGAAGCAAAGATGCGAGTCTGATCATGAGTCACCCAGTCTTTCCCTGGAAGGTCTCGCTGTCCGAGGGTACCCACCACCATAACAACTGAGCTCCTGCTGCTCGCGGAGAGCAGCTGCGCGCCCAGCTCAAAATCCCTACTCCCTCTTGGGAGTAGTCAGGAGGCAGCCAGCAGAATCTGCCACAGACCACATTGTCTGTACCCCAACCCAAGATCGGGGCTGAGAAAACCCAATCCTCTCGGGCACTCCCCCAAACTCTGCCATAACCCTGCCGCAGCAGAGCAGAAGGATAAAGAGGCACACAGCGGCTTCACAGTGCCGGAACTCCAGTGCTGCCAGCTGCTCCTAACAAACAAACTACAGCTCAGGACCTGGGACTGTGGTCATTCTACATGTCCTGAGATTCTCCTGGATCCAGCGCAATAAGGTCTAGCAGCAAGTTCTATCAGCGGCACCCGCCCCCCGACCCCTGGCAGAGAAACCCCGGCTCAGGATCGGATCGAGAAGCCCCAACCCCTTCTGGCACTCCCTTGAGAGCACCTCCATAAGCTTGCCCTAGCGGAGGGGAAGGTCAGAGGGGAAGGACAGAGAGGCAGCCTGCCAAGGACACAGCACCCTCTCTCCAGCTCGCCCAGTGGCCCTTAGCAGAGAAACCCAAGCTCTGGATCTGAGGACACTCAACCCTACCTGGTACTCTCTCAGGATCAGCAAACATAGGTCCTACCTCCAGGCTGCTTCTGGCAGAGAGATCTGGGCCCGGGATCTGGGATTGAGAACATTCAACCTAACTCTTTCCCGCACCACCCAGGGACCAGTCAACATAACCACTCCTGGCAGAGGGAAAGGACAAAGAGGCAGCACACAGGAAAGGTAAACATCGAGTCCTGCGTCCACAGCATCACACAGCTGACTGTTAGCCTACCTGTGCACTATCTGCAGCAGGACCAAATCAGAGAGTAATGAGAAAGGGGAACCCCTGTGCATTCCAACTGGTCCTGCAAGACAGTGAGTGGGCCTTCTAGGGAGAGTTTGCCCTAGACCCAGGGCCTCTCCACAGAAGCAACCAGACAAGAACCCTGCCACCCACACCCCTAGTGTGGGCATCATAGGAATTCTTGGGATAGCGACCCCAACACTAAAGCCTCTGCCTTGCGGGTCCACTAGTGTAATCCAGGCAAACAATCCCTGGATCTCAGACAGAACTGCATAATAGTGGCTTGCAGGCCACTGCAATAGTCAGAGAATCCACGCATGCACATTGCGCCCACTAAAAGCGCACTCGAATAGCGCCAGCGTCACATTCCTTACTTAGGCAAAACTGAAACCACAGTGCACATTCCCAAACCAGTGAACCACTCTCATCTTGCTG
>REGO01000844.1:317667-334514 GCA_010120015.1 Rhombomys opimus
TGCAGCCACTTTTGATGTGAACTGATGGACTAAGATCAGAAAGGAGATGAGAACCTCCCCTATCAGTGGGCTTGGGGAGTGGCATGCATGCAGAGGGAGGAGGGAGGGTGGGATTGGGAGGGGAGGAGGGAGGGGCTAATGGGGGGATGCAGAATGAATAAAGTGTAATTGATGAAAAATTTTAAAAAAAGGAAAAAAGAAAAAAAGAAAAATGTGAATTTGTTTTTTTGTATGACCATGGTATGCATATAAAGAGGATTTAAAAATATAGTCGAGAAGGAGCTATCCATATTCTGTAATCTTCGTGATTTGAAGCAAGAAAAGACTGAGTGGCAGAAATGGAGGTGGGGATGAAGCTTTGGGCATTAACACATAATTCTTGTTAGAAAATTCAGAGAACAAATGAAGTTTATATCTAACATTAAGATGAATAAAAAGCCTATAAATCATTTGGTTGTATTTTAACGTGTTGTTCACTATTTGTTTTTACTCCTTCTCCTAACCCATACTTTCTATAATGCTTCAGGAAACTTTCTCTTTGTTGTGACTATTAGCATCTTTGGCAAACATAAGGAAGTCATTTGCTAACTGAGCTCTAATCTATCCTTACACAGAGGATTGACCTTATTATTGCTCAGGTGATCAAAAAGCAGAGTTGTGTCTTGCCCATATTCTAGGGAAGAGGAAAACTATTGCATGCACTAAGAACAAGAAGAGGACTTTGGGGGGCACTGATGAAGAGGATTGTTTGATGACTAAGAGTGTGACTTTTTCAAGTTCTCCTCAGAGTGACTTGTGTTACTTATTATGTAGCAAGGGAACTAAAATGCTTCATTCAAGGCAAGAAGCTGGAGAAACAAAATAAGAGGTCAGTTATGCTTGTCCTGATTTCCTCTTGAGGATAAAAAGCCTTGTTCTCCATCCCAAAGGACAAAGAGCACAGTATAGCCTTATCTGTTCATGATAACTATAATAGGTGTGGAACCAAATAGAGATGGCTTCCAGTCAAAAAGGGACCAGCTTTCCCTCCTCACTACCACCTTAGGTATCCATAATTAAGAGAGGGGTAGGAGAACATCTTATACGAGTAAAAGCTTTGAGTACCTTCATTCCTGGCTGATTTTTTAATTTTTTTTTCTGTATGAAATCAATGTACTCTGATGCTAGCTGGCTAATTCTTCAGTTTCCTAACGACCTAAACTCACTTGTTTTGAGTCGAATATTTTAGTTACTTCACAAGGACAGTTATTCCTAGTTAGATAGATATAACTTGCTTAGATTGGTCATATGTCTGCCAACACTATTACTTTTTATTGTTATCTATCTACAGGTATCAACTACATACATATTAGAGTGATAAAAATGAACCTGGGTGACATATAAGCTAAATTCTACCTGAATATGAGCTCTGTAAATCTCTTCCTTATGAACTATCCAAGATAACATATGGAAAGAAAAGACAAAGCAAGAATTGTTGGTCCTTCTCCTGTGGGTCCATCCCATGTGTGAGAACAGGGGTCCCAAGCCGAGGGGATGAGAAGCACCTGAGTCATTACACAGACACCAGGAGTCAGTTGAATGCAATCCGAGGCCAAGCAGATGCAGACTGGTTTATTCCTCCACACCATCTCAGAGCCTGCCTTTGGTTGTTGGTCTCTGAGCAGGTTCCCCAATGTCAGGCCTTGCGCTCTCAGTCAAGCTACTTCTGACTACTTCTGGCTACTGTCTTCTTCTGCTACTACTGACTACTTCTGAAGTCACATCAGGGGAAGTTGCCCCAGGCCTTGAACCCCAATGTTCTCTTGCCGGGAATGTCCACAGAGAATAACTCTTTAAACTGTGCTTTTATATTTCCAGGATTGATGTACTATGACTTAACATTGATTTTCACTTATCAACCACACATTTATGTATCATGACAATAGAAATATTAACTTTTATGTGCAAATAAATTGATAATTGTTAAAAATAACAATGATCAAATTAAAGTGAACCATAGTGAATATGTTTAACATTCGTTAATCATTATAACATTTTACTTTCAACACTAAGTAGATTTGATGAAATATTCTACAAAGTACAGAAAAAAATGTGGACATAATCTGCATTCATACTTGTAAAAAGTTTAAAATATTTCTAGCAAAATTTGAAATAATTGATATTGAGAAAGGAAAATGGAAGCATCAATTTCATATGGTCAACTGGCACATGGCTAAGTACTTTGCATGATGCAGTAGAAGATACAGGGTGAAAAGATTCTCTTTAGAAACAGACTGGATAGGTTCTAATAATACACTTGCCAAGGAACAAAAGTAGTTTGATCATCATGGCAACACAGTGTCTGCAATTTCAGGCTCTGAATATTTTAATTAATTTATTTTTTATTGATTACATTTTGTTCCTTTGTATCCCAGCTATAGCCCACTCCCTAATGCCCTTCCAAACCCTCCCTCCCTTGTCTCCTTCTATGCCTCTCCCCAAATCCACTGATAATGGAGGCCCTCCTCCCCTTCCACCTGACCCTAGCCTATCACATCTCATCAGGATTGGCTGAATTATCTTGCTCTGTGGCATGGTAAGGCTGCACCCCACACAAGGAGAGGTGATCTAACAACCAATTGCTTAGTTCATATCAGAGACAGTCCCTCTTCCCAGTACTAGGGAACCCACTTGAGGACTGAGATTCCATGGGCTATATCTGTTCAGGGGTTCTAGCTTATCTTTGTCCATGGTCCATGTTTGGAGAATCAGTCCATCCCAGAAAAGACCACTCTGACAAGATTTTCTGGTTCTGTTGCTCTTCTTATGGAGATCTTGACACTCTAGGTCTTTCAATCTCCCCCTTCTTTCATAAGATTCCCTTCAATCTGCCCAAAGTTTGGCTCTGAGCCTCAGCATTTTTTTTGATACCTTGATGGGTAGAGTCTTTCAGAAGCCCTCTGTAGTAGGCTCCTGTTTTGTTCCCTCTTTTCTCCCTCATCCAATGTCCATCTCATTTGCCTTTCTGAGTGAGGACAGATCATCTTACCTAGGGTCCTCTTTTTTATTAGATTCCTTAGGTATATAAATTTTAGTATGTTTATCCTATATTATATTTCTAATATCCACGTATAAGTCCGTGTGTCTTTCTGCTTCTGGGATACCTCACTCAGGATGATCTTGTCTAGTACCCACCATTTGTCTGCAAATTTCATGATTTCTTTGTTTTAATGGCTTAGTATTCCATTGTATAAATGTATCACAATTTCTGTATCCATTCCTCAGTGGAAGGATAGAGGTTATTTCTAGATTCTGAATATTACATATAAAGCTGCTACAAACATGGTTAAAAAATGTTCTTGTTGTATACTTGAGCATATTTTGGAAATATGCCTAGGAGTGATATAGCTGGATCTTGAAAAAGCACTATTCCTAATGAACTGTGAAAGCCCCAGATTGATTACCAAAGTGGTTGTACAAATTTACATTCCCATCAGCAATGGAGGGGTGTTCACCTTTCTCCACAGCTTCTCCAGCATATATTGTCACTTGCATTTTTGATTTTAGCCATTTTGATTGGTGTAAGGTGAAATCTCAGGGTCCTTTTGATTTGCATTTCCCTGATGACAAAATAGTTTGGAGCATTACTTTATATGTTTTTCTGTAATTTGATATTCCTCTATTGAGAATTCTGTTTAGCTCTGTACCCCATTATTTTTATTTGGATTACTTGATTTGCTGCTTTTTAACTTTCTGAGTTCTTTATGTATTCTGGATATTAGCCCTATGTAAGATATACGGTTGGTGAAGATCCTTTCCCAATCTGTAGGCTGTCCTGTTGTTATGATTACAGTGCCCTTTGCTTTACAGAAGTTTTTCAGTTTCATGAGGTCCCATTTATTGATTGTTGATCTTAGAGCCTGTGCTGTTGGTGTTCTGTTCAGGAAGTTGTCACCTACGCCAATAAGTTCAAGGCTCTTCCCCACTTTTCCTTCTAACAAATTTAGTGTCTGGTTTCATGTTGATATCTTTGATCCACTTGTTCTTTATTCTTGTGCAGGGTGATAAGTATGGATCTATTCACATTTTTCTATTTGTAGAAATGCAGTTAGACCAGTACCATTTGTTGAAAATACTGTCTTTTTTTCTATTGTATGGTTTTGGCTTCTTTGTAAAAAATCAAGTATCTGTAGGTATGTGGGTTTATTTCTGTGTCTTCTATTAGATTTCATTGATCCACCATTCTGTTTCTTTGCCAGTACCATGTAGTTTTTATGACTGTTGCTTTGAAGTACAACTTGAGATCACGGATAGAGATACCTCCAGAAAATCTGCTGTTGTACAGGATTGTTTTAGCAATTCTGTGTTTTTTGTTTGTTTTTCCATTTGAAATTTAGAATTGCTTTTTCAATGTCTGTAAAGAATTGTGTTGGTAGTTTTATTGGAATTGCATTGAATCTGTAGCTTGCTTTTTGGCAGGATGGCCATTTTCACTATGTCAATCCAACCAAACCATGAGCATGGGAGATCTTTCTATTATCTGATATCCTATTCAATTTCTTTCTCTAGAGACTTGAAGTAATTTTTTCAAATAAGTTTTTCTTTTCCTTTGTTAGAGTCACCCCAAGGTACTTTATGTTATTAGTAGAGTAGTGAAACTTATAGTTTGCCTAATTTCTTTCTCAGTCCTATTGTCTTTCGTTTACAGGAGGGCTACTGATTTTTTTTTAATTTAGTTTGTATCCAGCCACTTTACTGAAGTTTATTTAGTGAAGGAGTATTCTGATTGAGTTTTTGGGATCACTCATGTATACTATCATATCATCTGCAGATAGTGATACTTTGACATTTACCTTACCAATTTGAATCCCTTTGATCTCCTTTTGTTGCCTTATCGCTCCAGTTAGGACTTCAAGTACTATGTGGAAGAGATACTGAGAGAGTAGGAGGCCTTTACTTATCCCTGATTTCAGTTGGACTGATTTAAGTTTCTCTCTGTTTAGTTTGATGTTGGTTCTAGGCTTGCTGTATATTGTTTCTACAATGTTTATGTATGTGCATTTATCCCTGATCTCTCCAAGACTTTAAACATGGATGAGTATTTAATTTTATCCAATATTTTTTGGCATCTAAGGAGATGATCATGTGTTTTTTCTCCTTTAGTTTGTTTATATGGTGGATTACTTTGATGAATTTCCATATATTGGACCTCTCCTGCATGCCTGTGATGAAGCCTACTTGGTCGTGATGGAGGATATCCTTTATGTGCTCTTGGATTTTCTTTGGTAGTATTTTATTGAGTATTTTTGCATCAATTTTTCATAAGGGAGATAAGTCTGTAGTTTTCTTTTTTGTTTGGTCTTTGTGTGTGTTTTAGGTATCAAGGTGACTGTGACTCCATAGGATAAGTTTGGTAATGCTCATTCTGTTTCTATTTTGTGGAAAAGTTAGAAGAGAAGTGGAGTTAGCTCTTCTTTGAAGGTCTGGTAGAATTCTGCAATGAAACTTTGTGGCCCTGGGCTTTTTCTTTTTTTTAAGGGGGACTTTTGATGACTGCTTCTATTTCCTTGGTGTATATAGGGCTCTTTAATTTTACCTGACCTTGATTTAATTTTGGTAAATTGAATCTATCAAGAAAATTGTTCATTTAATATAGATTTTCAAATTTTGTGGCATACAGCCTTTTGTAGTAAGACCTAGTGACTGCTTGGACTTCCTCAGTATCTGTCCTTGTTTCTCCCTTTTGGTTTCTAATTTTGCTGATTTGGATGATTTCTCTCTGCCTTTTAGTTAGTTTGGCTAAGGGTTTGTTTATTTGTTGATTTTCTCAAGAAACAGTTCTTGGTCTGATTAATTCATTGAATTGTTTTCTATGTTTCTAACTCATTGATTTCAGCTCTGAGTTTGATTATTTCTTGGCTATTTCTCCTTTTTTTCCCTTGGGCTATTAGGTGTAACATTAAGTTGTTTGTATAAGATGTCTCAAAGTTTGTTCTGGAGGCACTTAGTGCTATGAACTCTCCTCTTAGCACAGCTTTCAATGTGTCCCATAAGTTTGGGTAAGTTGTGTCTTCATTTTCAATGAATTTTATTAAGACTCTAATTGCTTTTTTTTTCTTTTTTTTTTTTCCTGACTGAGCTGTCATTGAGTAGAGAATTGTTTTGTTTCCATGTGTATGCAGACTTTCTGTTATTTCTGTTGTTGCTTAGCTCTGGTTTCAAGTCATGTCTGTCTGGTAAGAAACAAGGTATTAAATAGATCTTCTTGTAGCTGTTGAGGCTTGCTTTGTGCCCGACTCTATGGACAGTTTTTGAGAAGATTCAGAGAGGGGCCGAAAAGAGAGTATACACTTTTGAGTTTGGGTGAAAATTTTGGTAGCTATATATTAGGTCCATTTCATTTAGGACCCCTTTGTTGTTGTTGTTGTTGTTACCTGTTTTTATTTGTATTATTAGTTATATTATATTAACTTTGTATCCCAGTTGTATCCCTCACCCTCATTCCCTCTGAATCCCACCCTCCCTTCCTAGCCTCCCTGCCCATTTCCAAGTCCACTGATTAGAGAGGACCTCCTCCCCTTTCATCTGACCCTGTTTTATGACATATCTTCAGGACTGGATGCAAAGTCCTCCTCTGTGGCTTAGCAGGACTGCTCCTCCCTTGGGGGGTGGGGAGGTCAAAGAGCCTGCCATTGAGTTCCTGTCAGAAATAGTCCCTGTTCCCCTTACTACGGAAAAAACAATTGGTTACTGAGCTACCACAGGCTACATCTGAGCACAGGTTCTAGGTTATAACCATAAATGGTCCTTGGTGGAGTATCAGTCTCAGAAAAGACCCCTGTGCCAAGATATATTAGGTCCTTGTGGAGCTCCTATCGTCTCCACTTCATACAAACTCCCCCTTCTTTCATATGATTCCCTGAATTCTGCTGAAGGTTTGGTTATGAATCTTAGTATCTGCTTAATCACTGCTAGGCAGAGTCTCTCAGAGGCCCTCTGTGGTAGGCTCCTGTCCTGTTACTTGATTTCTCCTACGTCCAATGCCCATCCCATTTGTCTTCCTAAGTGAGGATTGATCATTTTTTCCTGGGTATTCTTTCTTGTTTATCTTCTTTAGGTATATAGATTTCATTATGTTTATCATCTCTTATAGGTCTATATAAGTGAGGATATACCATGTGTATCTTTCTCCTTCTGGGATACTTCACTCAGAATGTTCTTTTCTAGATCCCAACATTTGCCTGCAAATTTCATGATTTCCTCATTTTTGATTCCTGAGTAATATTCCATTGTGTAAAAATACCACAATTTCTGTATCCATTCCTCCGTTGATGGACATCTGGGTTGTTTCTAGCTTCTGGCTATTACAAATAAAGCTGCTACAAACATGGCTGAACAAATGTCCTTGTTGTGTACTTGATCAAATTTTGGGTATGTGCCTAAGAGTGGTATAGCTGGGTCTTGAGGAAGCACTATTCATTTAGGATCTCTTTAAAAGTCCTTATTTCCCTACCTAGCTTCTGTCTATATGATCTGTCCCTTGGTGAGTATTGGAATCTCCCACTATTAAATGTTGGGATCAATGAATGCTCTCAGGCTTTAGTAATGCATCATTTACAAATGCAGGTTCTCTTGTATTTTGGGCATAGATGTTCAGAAGTTTTTCATTGATCAGAATGAAGTGCCCCTCCTCATCTTTTTTGATAATTTTTTTTTAAATCTAGTTTATTTGATATTAAGATAGCAACCCAAGCTTGTTTTCTGGGTCCATTTGCTTGAAAAACATTTTTCTAGCCCTTTACTCTGAAGTAGTATTTATCTTTGTTGCAGAGGTGTGTTTCTTGGATGCAACAGAATGTTGGATCCTGTTACTGCAACCATTCTGTTAGTCTGTGTCTTTTTATTGGAGAGCTGAGTCCATTGATGTTGATAGATAATATTGACAAATGAATGTTAGCTCCTGTTATTGTGGAGTTGATGGTGTTACTATTAATTATTTTCTTTTAATTTTTTTTTTTTTTTGTTGCGACGTTATCTATATCCTGTGTTTTCTTGGGTATAGTTGATCTCATTGGCGTTTTACTCCTAGTGTCTTCTGACAGGCTAGGTTGCTGTGTAGATATTGTTTAAAACTTATGTTTTGTCAGGAAATATTTTGTTTTCTCCATCCATGTTGATTGAAATCTTTGTTGCATATAGTATTCTGGGTTGGCCTCTGTGGTCTCTTAGAGTCTGCATGATATCTGCCCTGGCTCTTCTGGCTTTCATAGTTTCTTTTGAGAAGTCTGATGTGATTCTGATAGTTCTATCTTTATATGTTACATGGCCTTTTTCCTTTGCTGCTTTTAATATTTTTTTATTCTTTGTTCTGTAGATTTAGTGTTTTGACTATTACGTGAGGTGAGAAGTTTCTTTTCTGGTGTAGTCTATTTGGTGTTCTGTAGGCCTCTTGTATGTTAATGGACATCTCTTTCTTTAAGTTGGGTGAATTTTCTTCTATGTTTTTCTTGGAAATATTTTCTGGAACCTGGAGCCCTGAATTTTCTTTTTTTATCTATTCCTGTTAGTCTTAGATTTTGTCTTTTCTTGGTATCCTTGCTTCCTTGGATCTTTTATGTTTGGAACATTTCTGATTTTACTTTTTCTTTGAGAGATGCATCAATTTTTGCAATTGTATGTTCAGTGCCTGAGATTCTCTTTTCTATCTCTTGTTTTCTGTTGGTGATGATTACTTTTGCGGTTCCTGATCTTTTCTCTAATTTCCCCAATCCATGGTTTTCTCTGAGTTTTCATTATTGATTCTAATTTTGTTTTCATTTCTTGTACCATTTCTTTCATATGTCTGAATGTGGATTCTTGTTTTTCCATGATGCCCTCTATTTTTTTGATTGTTTCCTCTCTATATGCTACAACTTGTGCCTCAAATTTTTTTTGGCCGTATTTGTCTGTATTTCACTATTTGCTTTGTTAGTTTCCTCTTTATGTGCCTCTGATAACAGAATAAGAACAGGTTTGAGATCATTTTCCTATGTTTTCAATGCATTAAAATATCCGTTGATTTTTGGAGTTGCTGATGAAGCCATGACTTTTGTTGGATGTGTTCTTAGGGTGACCTCTATCCATCTGCTTATCTGTAACTTTCACTGGTTGTTCATGCAGTCTGTACTTCAGACTGAGTCCATCTGTCTCTGATATCTGGAGTATTCTTTAGGAAGATGAGAGTGGTCCCCTGGTTCAAGAGTAGATTTTGGTGTTTTAACTGTAGCTAAGGGAGGAATTCACAGGAGCAAATGCACAAGTGCTGGAGTGTGCATGAAAGTGTGCTTCAAATGACAAGATGGTAGAATGTATAGATGCCTTAAAGGTTGGAGCTAAAGTGCAGGAGGGAGTGCTGCTGCCATTTGTAGGTGCAATGTGCATGCACAAGTGCCCTGATTATCTTAGTGGCCTACTGTCCTGTTGTACTGTCCTGGTATTCAGATTTTTCTGGGCTCCAGGAACTGTTTGCCTAGACTTCACTGCTAGACCCAGAGAACAGAGATTTCATAGTTGAGAATGCTGTCCCAAGGATCCCTATATTGCCCACAGTGGTGGTGTGTAGAGGAGGGATTTGATGTTTGGCTGCTAGTGTGTGTGGACCCTGGATTTGTGGCTCTGCATGCCCTCACTTGAAGATGCACTCACTCCCTTGCAGGCCTAATTGGAAAGCACAGGGATTTCCCCTGTTCTCTTCTCTCAGATTTTAGCCCACAGGGTCAAATGAGGTTGTAGGAGATCTGTCAGCTCAGTGCTGTCCACTGTTTGTCCTCTGGGCAGGGAGACCCATACTTTGGGTTGCCTCCTCTGCCATCTCAGTCACTGAGCATAGAGAATCCTGCTTAGGGTAGCTGCTTCTGCAGTCTCAGTTACTGAGCATGGAGGCTCCTTCCTGGGCTAGCCATTGCTAATCCTCAGCCACAGATCTGGGAGGCCTGTATAGTTGTCTGCAGCAGCTACAACTACAGACTTGGGAGGTCTGTGCTGCCAACACCTCTGCTGTCTCAGTCATGGAGCATGTAGAGTCATGCTTGGGGCAACCACTGCAACCTCCACAGAGTAGAGAGGCCTGTGCTTGTGGCAACGGGAAGTGCAGAGTGGTTGAATATCACCACTCTCAGTCCCTGGAGACATTCTCAGATGACCCGGATCCAAACTGTCCCAGCTCATGGGTTGTCCCCTTTAGCCCTGGAAGCCTCAATATCAATGTTCTTGCTTCAGCTTCCCCTCCACTCACTAATTTTGGAATTGCAGATTCTGTGCTTTTCAGATATGGTGCATGCTGTTCACTACTGTCTTCATCCCTTCTTCATAATGTTCCTCTCAATAATAACAAGGCTGAATATAATTTATAAAGCAATATGTCAATGTAGTTTCATAACCTAGATGTACAAATATGTTTATTCATTTTTTTGTATTTTTAAATTTAATTTTCCTCAAAGTCATGACTAAGTATCAATCTCATTTCAACCATTTCTTTGACATTATGTATTACAAACAATATCTCTCACAATTTCTTTTTGTGGGTTTATTTCCAAATTCATTGCACATTAAAACACACAATATACAGTTGTTTGCCTCCCACATGGAATTACCACCCTCTATGAGGCTATGCTGACAGAGCCAAGAAAAGCAGAGGGCTATGCATGTATTTAGGTAAATTAATGACTGTCACTCAAATCAGTTCAGGCAAGGGCAAAGTATTGAGTTTTCCAAGGCCAACAAATAAGTATGTAGCATATTTGATCTATGAATAAGACCAGAAAGAATTCAGAAGTTGAATGACATTGACAATGTTTACTGTAATCACAGGGCACTGGTCATAGAAATAAACCATGACATTTCTTACATTCTGTATTTCTAATTATCAGCTGATAAAGGGATCTACTTGCTATTATTTCTGAAACACAGAATCCATCAGAAGGGTGAAATAGAAGCAAAGCTGCTTACTCAACTCTGCCGATTTCTTTGAATCACATACTACCAATGTTCCTAGACTGTTGACAGACTTAGGCACTTAATCCTACCACTCATCTGACACTGTCTTATATGTTCTTTAGAACTGATTATTGAAAGAAAGCTAATATTTAAAACATAAATTGACCAGAATTAGATACTTGCTTCAAAGAAAAGTTTTAGAACTTTCATACAATTTTAGGTAATGCATATATAAAAGTGTCATTCAGAAAGGCAAAGAGGATGAAAATCAAAAGAGGGAGACAAAAGGGAACAGGACAGGAGCCTACCACAGAGGACCTCTAAAAGACTCTATCCTGCAGGGTATCAAAAAAGATGCTGAGATTCATAGCCAAATTTTGGACAGAGTGCAGGGAACCTTATGAAAGAAGGTGGAGATAGAAAGACCTGGAAAGAACAAGAGCTCCACAAGGAGGGCAAGAGAACCAAAAAATATGGACACAAGGGTGTTTTCTGAGACTGATACTCCAACCAAGGTCCATTCATGGAGATAACTTAGAACCCCTACACAGATATAGCCCATGGCAGCTCAGTAACCAAGTGGGTTCCCTAGTAATGGGAACAGGGACTGTCTCTGACATGAACAGATTGGCCTGCTCTTTGATGACTTCCTCCTCAGGGGGATGCTGACTTAACATACCACAGAGGAAAACAGTGCACCCACTCTTGATGAGACCTGTTTGACTAGGATCAGATAGAAGGGGAGGAGGTCTTCCCCTATCAGTGGACTGGTGTAGGGGCATGGATGGAGAAGAGGAAGAGAGGGTAGAATTGAGAGGTGGAAAGGGAGGGAGCTACAGGTGGGATACAAAGTGAATATACTATAATTTAAAAAAGAGAAAAAAAGAAGTGTCAATTTTATTCTTTTTTTCATAACCCAAAACCAAATGAAATATACTCATTGATTCATCATTTAGCAGAAACACTCAGTTCCACAGACACAAAAAAGTACATTTCTGTCATCACAGAAATATAATGGCATACAGAAATTATTTTTATTGTGGTACTTAAAATAATTTTGAATTAAATCCCAGGTCTTCAAATAAGTATCTTTGACCAGGCCATTTCAAGTTACCATCACAACAAATATCCTAGAAATGCATAGCTTACAGTTTGTCAACCATGAACTCATTTGGTATCCATAACACCTCTAAAAATAGATGTTTTCACTAACCCATTTTATAGAATTTTATAGAATGTTCATTGGTTAGCTAATCTATACAAAACAACTCAACAAAAGCAACACAAAGGCCAAATTTGTGCTCTAAGTAGTAAGGTTATTCTTTGTATATCAGATTCTTAGAGACTTTTTTTTCCCCAAGACAAACTAGAATCATTTTTGTGGTCATTTTTGTTATTCCTAAAACAATTATTGATACTTCAGAGAATTTGAGAAACATAAAAAGTACTTTACAATCAAGTAGCTAATATGTAAGAAGAGTGGTTACTGGAAATATGTGATAGTATATAAAATCCACACAGTGAAAAAATGGAAATGACAGTGTAAAGACAAAGAGAAAATGTTGTCTTTGAAGAACACCTCAAAAACTAACAATAAAAGCATAGTTACAAGGTTGAGATATCTGTCAGGTATGGGCAGATTTCCTTGGAGCAGAGTGTGGGTCAAACAATGAAATTCTAGAAAGTCTTTTCATTATTTCCATTCCTGGGCAATAAGAAGTAGCACAGTGCCAGATGTTCAGAATGACACAATAGAAAAAGCTGAATTTTTGTTTTGTTTTGTTTTCCAAGACAGGGTTTTTCTGTGTAGGCTTGGCTGTCTTGGAATATGATCTGTAGACCAGGCTGGCCTCTAACTCACAGAGATCCATCTACCTCTTCTTCCTGAGTGCTGCCATTAAAGGTATGTGCCAACATCATCATCATAATAAAATTGAATTTTAATATGGGAGGTATTAAGTAAAATATTAATTTGAACTGTGGGGAAAACAGAGAGCAAACAACAGATGATGTCTTTTCATTCTACTATATACACATGTGACAGTATATTTTTGAGATATAAATTATTGTTTGTCTTCCTCCTATCAGGTTTTGAACCTTTGAAAAGTTTGAACCGAGTAAATATCAAGAGTTAATAAATTGATCTAAAATGTATTGAGCACTGCTGTAGATTAAGGGTTTCTCTAAAGTACACTGTATATTCTTTTTTTTTTTATTTAACTCCTATAACTATGTTCTAAGGTGTATATTGCTATTGTCTTCATTTTAAAAATTCAGGGCCTGGCGGAGTCCGACATGGCAGTGACTGGAGCACACCTTATCTGAGCAGCACAGGTTCCAAAACGCAGAAATTGGTGAGTGGAAGAGCAGCTGAAGCCAAAACATCTATACTGAGGCTTCCTGGGTGAGAGAGGACAACAGTGGTCTTAGACAATTTTGATCCAGGACACCCGTGGCTATCTCCTGGAACTGAGTTGCAAATATTCAACTGCCCTGTACTTCCTCTTGCCACAAGCATGGGTGGGCTTCCCTGCTTGTCAGAGGCAGAACTGGATGCCTCAATGTGGAGTTTCCGGGCTTGGTGACAGATAAAAGAAGTAGCACCAGTAAGGGCCTCCCAGGCCTGCTGCTACATCAGGCAGATATCTTGGCATCCCAAGTTAGCAGCCACAGCAGGTGGTTGTACTGGCTTCCTAGGTCTAGGGCTGTGCCTAGCCCAAACAGGAGCTTCCATTCTCAGTGACTGAGACAGCAGAGTCGGATGTCCCAAGTATGGGTCTCCCTGCCCAGCAGGCAAACAGAGGACATCACTGAGCTGAAAGGTCTCAGACACTCTCATTTGCCCCATCCAGCCCAAATCTGGGAATAGACAACAGAGGGAACCCCTGTCCTTTCTCATTAGGCCTGTAAGCTAGTGAGGATGCCTTCAAGTGAATTGGTACAAAGCCCCAAATCGAGGGTCCCTCTATGCTGGCAGCCAGAAATCAGATCCCTCCCACCCACATCCCCACTGTGGGCAACAAAGGGATCCTTCTGACAGAGTTCTCACAATTGAAGTCCCTGTTCTGTGTGTCTACCAGTGGAGTCCAGGAAAATAATACCTGGAGCCCAGACAGATCTGAATACCAGGAGGACAGTATTTCAGGCCTGTAGGCCACTGAGGTATTCAGGGCACCTGAGCATGTGCATTGTGCCCTTAAACATCACCAGCACACACTCCTGCCCTTAATATCTATCCTTTCAGGTATCTACATGCTCTAGCACTCAGTCCCACAATGCATACTTCCATATACAGCACTTTTACATATGCTCCTATGACCTTCCTCCCTTAGCTACATATGAAACACCAACATCCACAATTGAACTGATGGACCTCTCTCATTTTCCTGAAAAAAAAAAAAACAAAAAAAAACAGAAACCAGAGATAGTTGGATCCAGTCTGAAGTACAAACTGCAGGAACAACCAGCAAAAGTTATGGATAAGCAGCATATGTTATAAGTCAGCATAAGAACACATCCAACAAATATCAGGACAACATGCCTGCACCCGCAACACTAAAAATTAATGGATATTTTAATTCATCAGAAACACAGGAAAATGACTGTAAAACTATACTTAAGTTATTAGAGGTGGATGAAGAGAAAAAGAATATATCTCTCAAAGAAATAGACACAGAAATGGAGGCAAATAAAGAGGAAACGAACAAAGCTCTAAAAGAAATATGTGCAAGTGTAGCTATACAAATAGAGGCACATTAAGAGGGAATGAATAAAAAACAGAGGCCATCATGGAAAGACAAGAATATACATTCAAACAAATGAAGGAAATGGTGCAAGACATGAAAACAAAATTAGAATCAATAATGAAAACACAGAGAAAACCATGGAATTTGAGAAATTAGAGAAAAGATCAGGAACCGCAAAAGTAATCATCACCAACAGAAAACAAGAGATAGAAAAGAGAATCTCAGGCACTGAACATACAATTGCAAAAATTGATGCATCTCTCAAAGAAAAAGTAAAATCAGAAATGTTCCAAACATAAAAGATCCAAGGAAGCAAGGATACCAAGAAAAGACAAAATCTAAGACTAACAGGAATAGATAAAAAAAGAAAATTCAGGGCTCCAGGTTCCAGAAAATATTTCCAAGAAAAACATAGAAGAAAATTCACCCAACTTAAAGAAAGAGATGTCCATTAACATACAAGAGGCCTACAGAACACCAAATAGACTACACCAGAAAAGAAACTTCTCACCTCACGTAATAGTCAAAACACTAAATCTACAGAACAAAGAATAAAAAAATATTAAAAGCAGCAAAGGAAAAAGGCCATGTAACATATAAAGATAGAACTATCAGAATCACATCAGACTTCTCAAAAGAAACTATGAAAGCCAGAAGAGCCAGGGCAGATATCATGCAGACTCTAAGAGACCACAGAGGCCAACCCAGAATACTATATGCAACAAAGATTTCAATCAACATGGATGGAGAAAACAAAATATTTCCTGACAAAACATAAGTTTTAAACAATATCTACACAGCAACCTAGCCTGTCAGAAGACACTAGGAGTAAAACTCCAATGAGATCAACTATACCCAAGAAAACACAGGATATAGATAATGTCACAACAAAAAAATTAAAAGAAAATAATTAATAGTAACACCATCAACTCCACAATAACAGGAGCTAACATTCATTTGTCAGTATTATCTATCAACATCAATGGACTCAACTGTCCAGTGAAAAGACACAGACTAACAGAATGGTTGCAGTAACAGGATCCAACATTCTGTTGCATCCAAGAAACACACCTCTGCAACAAAGATAAAAACTACTTCATAGTAAAGGGTTAGAAAAAAATGTTTTTCAAGCAAATGGACCCAGAAAACAAGCTGGGGTTGCTATCTTAATATCAAATAAAATAGATTTAAAAAAAATTATCAAAAAAGATGAGGAGGGGCACTTC
Source organism: Rhombomys opimus (assembly GCA_010120015.1). Lineage (NCBI taxonomy): Eukaryota > Metazoa > Chordata > Mammalia > Rodentia > Muridae > Rhombomys > Rhombomys opimus. The sequence continues at coordinate 333,593 of REGO01000844.1, forward strand.
ATTCTGATCAATGAAAAATCCAGCATGAGCATATGACAAACTCCTGAACATCTATGCCCAAAATACAAGGGAACATGCATTTGTAAATGAAACATTATTAAAGCCTAAGATCAGTCATTGATCCCAACACCTTAATAGTGGGAGACTCCAATACTCAACTCTCACCAAGGGACAGATCATATAGACAGAAGTTAGGTAAGGAAATAAGGGCATTTAAAGAGGTCCTAAATCAAATGAACCTAATATATATCTACGAAATTTTTCACCCAAAGTCAAAAGAGTATACTCTTTTTTTCGGCACCTCCCAGAATCTTCTCAAAAACTGTCCACGGAGTCAGGCACAAAGCAAGACTCAACAACTACAAGAAGATCTAATTAATCCATTGTGTCGTATAGACCACCACGGCCTAAAAAGAGACCTCAGAAATAACAAAAATTCTGCATACACAACTCTCTAAACAACTCTCTACTCAATGACAGCTTAGTCAGGGAAAAAATGGAAAAAAAAAAAGCAATTAGATTCTTAATAAAATTCAGTGAAAATGAAGGCACAACTTACCCAAACTTACGGGACACAATGGGAGAATTCTTAGCACTAAGTGCCTACAGAAAGAACTTTGAGACATCTTTTTTTTTCATTTTTTTTAACTTTTATTAATTACACTTTATTCATTTTGTATCCCCCCATAAGCCACTCTCTCCTCCCCTCCCAGTCCCACACTCACCCCGGCCCTTTCTGCATGCATACCCCTCCCCAAGTCCACTGATAGGGGACGTCCTCCTCTCCTTCTTTCTGATCTTAGTCTATCAGTTCTCATAAGAAGTGGCTGCATTGTCAGGGTTCTAGGTGATCTCCATGAATAGTCTTTGGTTGGAGTATGAGTCTCTGGGAAGTTCCCTGTGTTCAAATTTTCTTGTTCTG
>REGO01000844.1:349715-368493 GCA_010120015.1 Rhombomys opimus
ACATTCAACCAAGGACCATGTATGGATATAACCTAGAACCTCTGCTCAGATGTAGCCTGTGGTAGCTCAGTAACCAATTGGTTTCCCATAGTGAGGGGAACAAGGACTATTTTTAACAGGAACTCAGTGACTGGCTCTTTGACCTCCCCACCCCCCAAGGGAGGAGCAGTCTTGTTAGGCCACAGAGGAGGGCTTTGCAGCCAGTCCTGAAGATACCTGATAAAACAGGATCGGATGAATGGGGAGGAGATCCCCCCCTATCAGTGGACGTGGAAAGAGGCATGGTGGAGAAGAGGGAGGGAGAGTGGAATTGGGAGGGAATGAGGGATCGGGACAAGGCTGAAATACAGAGTTAATAAAACGTAACTGATAAGAAAAAACTAAAATTAAAAAAAAAGAATAAGAAGTAAAATATCACACGTACTAAATGTTAACTGTAACCATTACGGTGACTGATGTTATTTCAGACAATAATTTACTGTGTTTTATTTTTACTGTTCTGTGTGACATGAAATCTTTTATTGTATAGATACAGTTTTAATGAAAATAATAAAGCCCTCCAACTACTAAAACAACAACAACAACAACAACAAAATAAACACAACAACAACAACAACAACAAACCAGGACAGTTTTACAGAGACAGATTACAGAGATATCAAGCTAGACACAGGTGAAGACAGAATGAGCCAAATAATGAGAGGGAGCCAAAAGATTATAATATATTGCCAGAATTCGTTTGAGGCTAGACAGCACAGTTCAGCCAGAAAAGAAGAGAAGCCACTTTGAAGCAGTCAGCTTGGAGAGTAGTCTGGGCCAGAACAGCTGAGTTGAACCAGCCAGCAAGAGATCAGGAAGACCTAGAAAGGTTTCGGGATGGCTCTCATCTCATCTTCTCATTTGAGAAAATAAATAAATAAATAAATGAACAGCAAAAAACAAAAATAACACACAATGTCGTGGGTTTTTAAAAGGATAGGTAGATCACAGTAGTATAAGGAAATCAAGGGATAATAATAATGGATCAGAAAAGGTAAAATTTGGATGGAGGATGAGAAAGCAGAGGCAATATTAGCAGAGACAGCTAACACTAAGGACTTTTTGAAATAGTCATGTGGAGACCTACTGCTTTAGAAACTTCATAATATATATATACATGCACATATAAAAAAAAGATTTAAAATTGTTCATTCTATATTGGAAGAAAAAGCTTCTATTAGATACTTCAGATTAAGCTGGGCATGGTGGCCTGTAATATTTGGAGCTATAATGATGACTATCTTGGCAATAGGTACTTTGGTATAATAGTGGACCAAAAAAAAAGGAGGTGACCACCCACTTTCGGATTGGATTTAATGTCCACACTACAAGATGAAAGCCGTAACTTGTACCATTATCAGGACCAAGAACCTGTGGCTACATAGGTCATGGACCGTAAGGGAACTTACTATTATTTGCTAAAAGAGCTCAGTGTTAAACTGATTCTTAATGTCTTATAGCTATACTCACAGATTAGTACAGTGGTTCTCAACCTGTGGGTCAAAACTTCTTTGGAGTTGAATGACACTTTCACAGGGGATACCTAAGACCATAAGAACACAAATATTTACATTATAATTCATAACAGTAACAAATTTATAGTTTTATACTAGCAACAAAAATAATTTTAAGATTTGGGGTCACCATAACATGAGGAACTATATTAAAGGGTTGTAGAATAACCATTGGATTAGTAAATCTTTCAACCCCCATCAGAAAGGCTTATTTCTTCAATAGATGATGATTAACACAGAGACTAACAACTGTTGAAGTTACAAAGAATAAAAGACCAAAGAATGCTCAGAACTAAATGGAGCACAATATCATATCTATCCTCAAGACCTCAGGCATAATTGCAAAAGTACAATGGAAAATTTAAACAAGGGTGGTGATGATGGATGAATGTGGAGAAAGTGTTTTCTAAACACAGCAAGGAAGTTGCACATACAAACTCACAACATTGGTTATAACATGCACAAGATTAAAATAAGCTCAAGCCAGACAAAATCCAAGCATGCAGCAGGGACGTGGTCACAATTTCCTACCCCTCACTGAGGAGCCATTGGCTTTGAGTGTGATTGAGAAAGGATGAGTCAGTTTTATTTAAGGTTGTAGTCTCTGATAGGTTAACTATGCCTTAGGGGAAGGCCAACTATCCAAGATTGTATGGACAGAATAAATTGGACTTGATAGCTTCAAATAAAAAGAAGACACAAATTTGGGTGGGTAGGGAAATGGCAAAGGATCTAGGAAGAGTTATGATTAATGTAATCAAAATATATCATACAGGTGGGAACTGGAAAGGATCATACTGAGTGAGCTGTCCCAGAAGCAGAAAGACACACAATGTATATACTCACTCATATAGACATACAACATAGGATAAACCTACTAAAACCTGTACATCTAAAGAAACTAATCAAGAAGAGGACACTGAATAAAATGCTCAATCCCCATCCCGAAAGACAAAGAGGATGGACATCAGAAGAAGAAAACAGGAAACAACCTAGAATCCTGCCACAGAGAGCCTCTGAAAGGCTCTACCCTGCAGACTATCAAAACAGATGCTGAGACTTATGGCCAACTATTGGGCAGAGTTCATGGAATCTTATGAAAGAAGTGGGAAATAGTAAGATCTGGAGAGGACAGGAATTCCACAAGGAGAGCAACAGAACCAGAAAATTTGAACACAGGGGTCTTCCCAGAGACTGATACTCCAACTAAGTACCATGCATGGAGATAACCTAGAACCCTTGCACAGATGTAGCCCATGGCAGTTTAGTGTCCAAGTGGGTTCCATAGTAATGGGAAAAGGGACTGCCTCTGACATAATCTGATTGGCCTGCTCTTTGATCACCTCCCGCTGAGGGGGGAGCAGCCTTACCATGCCACAGAAGATGACAATGCAGCCACTCCTGATGATATCTGATAGACTAAGATCAGAAGGAAAGAGAGGAGGTCCTCCCCTATCAGTGGACTTGGGGAGGAGCATGCATAAAGAAGGGGAAGGGAAAGTGGGATTAAGAGGGGAGGAGAGAGGGGCTTAAGGGGGGATACAAAGTGAATGAAGTATAATTAATAAAAGTTTAAGAAGATCCTATTCATTAAAAATAAATAAATACTAGAAAAAATAAAGAAACAAATGAAAAAAATGAATGCATGCTGGTACCACCAAAATAGGGAAGACCCGAAGATTATTGTATATTCTCTGGGTATAGAAAAATACTAAACATGAAAAATTATTTAATGCCTGAGAAACATCTTTAGAATTGACATTTGTATTTGGTTTCTCATAACATTGAATGCTGCATTCTGCTTGTATCATATCTAGAGGGTATTCTTTTGGTGAATGGATGGATATTCTGCTGTTCTATCTAATTTTGTGTCATTTTAAATGACTATTAATAACTTTCCACTTATTCAGAAAATGTTTGTAGTGTTTAAAAAAATTACTTCTACCTTCAAACAGACTACCCCAAATTAAAACAATTCAATAAATCCAAGTTAGCATCAATGAAAAAAAATTTCTCAAAGAACTAAAAAATAAAACAAATTACTCTTTCCTCAGTTTATAAGTGGGTGTTGACTTTTCATCTGACCTGTCCAGATCTTGTCTGCTGTACCTGAGAACTAGGACTTGAAAGAATGAGGCAAACTACATTCTGATGTTGTAGACAACCTTACTTCATTGTAAGTGAATATTTATTCATGAAAGTAACATAAAAGCAAGATCCAAAGAATTCTTTTGGGAAAATAATCATCAGAAAAACATGTTAAATTCCAGAAAGTGCATACTAAATATTAATAGAGCAGCCCTTTGGCAGAACTTTCTCAGAACAGAGCAATTTTAACACATATTCCTGGCATATACTATAGATTATAGCTGGGAAAGCAAGAATGTAAGGTAGAAGGCCAGTTGTATCAAGATTCAGGGTATATTAACCATATTGGGTTCTATAGCTATGTTCTGACATAAAGCATGAATACACATATCTTACAAATTGAATTCAAGTGTGTTTCACAGGACACACAAAATCACATCCAAGAACAATCCAAGAAACAAAGTGTACCTGAAGTAAAAGGCACTCTGCCTTTTTACCTGGAACCTCTCTCACAGTTTCTCAATGCAATGTTCTCCATGGGTCATTCTTTTGGCTGTGTTCTAAGAAATAGGAATCTTTTATTAATTCTGTAATAATTCATATGCAGGAAGCACTCACAATATATCAGTTGAGTGCATAAGTTCTCTTCCTTAAGGTTTCCTGATTCTTAGAACTATTTCTACAAGCAAATAAATTCTAACAAACTTTTACTGTAGCTCACATATCTAAACCAGCTCTTTTTGGTTTGGATCTTTGACACTTGGCTACTTCTGGCTGCTCTTTATGAGATATTACAGTGCTTCACATGCATTCACAGAGCCAGAGAAATGAAGTACAATTGTGTTTCATCAACATAATTTGGTATTATAGCAATAACATTTTAGTAATTTTGAAGGTAATTATAAGATCAGAGGCTGTGCCCTCTCTAGGTTTAGGTCTCTACAAAGTGACTCAGTTGGCCATGGCATGGTCAATTTAGTAGTTTAGACTATCTTAGTGATTGATTGTATGACAATACATCATAATTAATTTTGATCCAGTTTGATCATTAAAATGAATAAAACCACTAGATTGACTGTGCCATCGTACATTATTTTGGGGTCATAGGAAATGTCCCATAAATCATGACACATAATCCCTTAAATATTAGAGCATTTACTGAGTAAGTATGATAGTGATGGTGAAAACAAACTTAACCACAATTGCATTTGTTTTAAATGATCAGAAGTTTTGCTTTGAAAACAGAAAAACATGTATGGCACTTTTCATAGCTCTTTAGTTTACATCTTCAGAAGGTCCAGCTGAAAATATAATTAAGTTGAACACTTGATGTTTTGTTTTGGATTTTGTTTGTTTGGTTTCTTCATTATACAGAGATGTGCTATATTGAAATACTTTAATTTTCTAGGCTATTCCATACAGAATTATATTGAACTTCTTTTCATAATGTCAAGTCATGGTAGTACTTATAACATCAATTCTATACATTTCTATTTAAATTATTGTGAGACTTTTATGTGCTATTTATGTCAAAATGCCTATTGTCATAATGCATATACTTTTGAGAAAATGTATCTCATTTTTACACTTTAGTACAAAAGTATTATTTTCAGCAAAATGAATTTTATACACAAGGTTTTTTCCTTGCATAGATATATTAATAAGTGCATTGCAGTGAGGAAGTATTTAAAAAAAGACATGTCATAACAGCCATAAAGGTCCTATCCGGGATGGTATGGATTGAATTGGGACTACACACAGACTCACATGTAGAAGCCATAATCCTCCCTACTATTATATGGGGATTACCTTTCAAGGTCATAATTAAGCTTAAGAGGGGTTCTAAGGATGGTATTTTAGTCTGATAGACTGGTATCCTGATGAGAACATAGATACACCACAAATTAGTGATAGTCCCTCTCTCTCTCTTTCTCTCTCACCAATCCAATCCAATCCAAGTGTGATAGTGAGTGTTAATTATCAAAAGGACATTCTAGAATGCAGTTTATAGCATTCTGTTATAATGAAATATGTGTAAACTATATAATATCCTCTCTCTATTTTGTTTTTGCAATTGAGGATATGATCTCTCAACTTCCTGCTTGGTTTGTGGGCTGCCATACTGTCTTCATCATTATGGGCTCTCCCTCTGAAACTGTAAGACTGTTGTCGGTGTTCCTTCTTGAATAGAAAGGTATCCTGGGACCCAGAAACCCAGGAATCACAGAGCTCTAAGAGGAAGTCGCCTCAGGAGAGGCATTTCAGACCTGAGGGAGGATATCCCTAGCTCAGCTGGAGAGCTACAGTGTAACAGCTCTGCTTGGCTGCTCCTCTTTCTAGCTTTGTAGGTCTAAGGGAAGGGTATCACCAGCTCAGCTGAGGCACTCAGGAGCCTCCGCACCTCCACTTCTTTGCTTCTTCCATAATTTACTTTGGGTCATTTTTTTAAATTCACAGAAACAGAAAAGAAATAAATACAGAAATCAGGCTTTCAAAGTTCATAGTTTCATTTGATGATCTTGGCAATCATGTAGGATTTGCTGCACACAAAATTGATGATCCTGGTGCTGGAGAGAATGCTCAGTGGTTAAAAACACTGGCTGGTCTTCCTGAGGTCCTGAGTTCAGTTCACAGCACCCATATGGTGGTTCAGAACCATCTATAACTTTAGACTCATATGATCTGATGCCCTCTTCTGGTATGCAGATAAAAATTTAGACAAAACACATATTAAGATAATTATTTCAATATTTAAAAGCTACAGTTGATACTTAGACCAAGAAGAATAAAATGTCACCTTTATTGTGCTCTATCTTCTCTACCAAAATAAATTATCACAGATATGGAAATAATTAAAAAAATTTTGATCTCAGAGAAATGATGCTCATTGTAGGGAGAGTCTCAAGTCTATCTTTTAAATCACTGTTATTCTACTACTAATTAGTTCATGAAGTCTCATTCTAAATTTCACAGATACACCAAAATTGCAAATATCCATGATAATGCCCCAAAGATGGGTATATTACATTTTCAAAGGACTTTCAAAATGAATACTTTTAAAATAATTATTTTGTCTAAAAACCCTAAAACTTCTTTTATAAGAAGGTGATATATTTTTAAACTAATTGTTGAAATTAAATCAGAGTTGGTATCTAAGTTACAGTTTTAAAAATCATTCAATCAACATTTATTCATGATATGTTGATATAACAAGCATCTATAATGGTAATTAAAACCCCGTGGTGTTCTGTGTTTATATTCAATATAGTGATGATTAAAGAGACATGATGACTTGCTAAATATTGAACAAAGTAGGGAGTGGAAGATAGTATTTGATGTCATCTCCTCTGGATATTTTCTTTTTGAATTACATTGCAGAGGCAAATTTAAATTGCATATCTTTAATAGGTCAGGTGTAGCAACTAATTCAGTATTTTTGAATAGAAATATGAGCTCCAATTACATGTGTATAATTCTAAATTTCCTAGTAACCATATTAAAAGAAATATAAATTGGTTAAATTCCTTTGCAAATTATGTTCACCCTGGTGCCTTGAACATTATAATATCTGCACACAATCAAGATCAGTTATTAGTTAAATATTTTGCATTCTTGTTGTGTTCTACATCTGTTATACCTGTTTGTATGTTTTATGCTTATTTATGATTTCCATTTCCACTAGCCAGATTTTGGGTGTTTAATATTTAGGCATAGTCAGTGGCTACCATTTTACAGAACAGAGATTTCATCTATACTTATCATGACTTATTCTGAAAAATTATTTTGTATCTATTTTTTTCTTTAGGAACCTTGCCTCTTAAATGACCCTAAACATGAACCTTTTCTGAGATTTCATTTTCAGTTTCTTAGTTCAGTTGGGTAATATCTATTGATTTGATCCCAATAAGGGCTCCGTACAAAGAAATAGTATTGGCTTTCTTAGAATCACTCTAAACTTACAAGGTCCTTCTTTTAAACAACAGTACTCATGCCCCAATTCACATATTTTTATTGTAGTATCAAGAAAGTTTCAGGGTATTTATTGAGTAAATATTTCTTCCCATTTGTGATAAAACATCACAAGATTTTCAGTCACACCAGCCTGTGTTCTAATTCTGAATCTCCTCTTTTTGAAGTTCCTTAACCTTTGTCAACCATCCTCATATTTAAAATGAAGAAATATATGGCATAATATTTAAAAGTTTGTGTAAAACTTTAGAATTTTAAGCAATTTTTAAGCAATCTGGTAGGTAGGTGTGTAGAATATTTCAATGTTTTAGAAGTCTGAAGTGTCAGTTTGAATCAGTGATAAAGTCTTTCTGTAGACTTAGATTTTTTTTTCACCTTCGCTATTTTATTTAGGATTTTTAACCACTTATACATCCCTTCTACACACTGACTAGAGGTAGGGGAGAAAGAAAGTTATTAGGTAAAGGGGTTGTAGACCTTTTTAGAAGTAATTCCTTGGGATGAGTTCACTCTTTTTTTCCCAGATACCAGCAGTCCAGTCCAAATGCCAACACCAAGCAGCTACATGAGTGAGCATAATTCAGAAGATCAGACTAAGTCATTGAAATTATCAAGACTCAGTTTGATTGCCCTGAGAGGTTCTGTGGAAAGATTCTCTCTGTGAAGTCAAATGTCAAAATATGAACATCAGCACAGCTATAGTGTTCCAAAAAGTGATGTGTCATTTTTCATGGGCTTCTATATATCTCCTCTCCTCAGAGTCCATCCATAGATGTTCTCAGCTGACCAAAGTCACATCCCTCACACAAGACAGCTCACAACAAAATATCACATGTCCTCTCACAAGACAGCTTATAGCAAAACATCACATGACTCAACTGAGTCTTCAAAGAAACCAGAAATTTCCACTTCAGATGATGATTGTTTTCTCCTATAAAGGCACCAAAAGTGGTCTTTTGTATATATATATATATATTGCAATTTCTGTGATTTTCTGTAATTTATTTGATTTTTTTTCAAATGTTGATAGGTGCTTAATGTATAACATTTTTTTAATTCTTGCACTGTGTTTTTTCTACTCAATCACACAGAAATGAAATGACAGTGATTGGAGTGTATGACCTATTTTCTTACAAGTACAACATCTTCTTTATATTTTAAAGTTGTTCATATATCTTCTAATAGTTTTCAAAATATGGGGAAGATGACAGAAAACTCAAATGTTTAAGCAACTTGCTATTAGCATTTAGGTTAAGATGGTGTCATCAAATGGGACCAGTCTGTGGGGTGTGATCTCTCTCATGTATGGATATATTTTTCTCCCCTGGAAATGTTCCAGGTCTTTTTTGTTTGATTTGTGTTGACTTTTTTATTTTTCCTTCTAGTTAAATCCAAGTTTCTGTAATGTAAATTTTATTGGCCTGAGGTAATGGCTGTCTTTCTTGTTATTGTAACTTTCTTTCTTTCTTTCTTTTATAATAATTTATTAACTTTGTAATATAACTTTTATTCGACTGTCTAGTTTTGTCTTGGAGGCTTATTGCCCTCATCTGGTGACCTCAGCCTAGTCCTGGAAGCTTCTAACATCCGTACAATCTAATCTAGGCTTAGAATATTTCCAGCCTGTGATGCTTGCTCCTGAATAAGCTCACCTTTTCTTGTTCTTTCTGAATTCTGGCTGGCTGGTTCTATTCATCTGTTCTGGTTTAAAACTTCTTTCCAAGCTTACTGATTTAAATTTACTTCCTTCAGCTTCTGACTCAGTTGCTCTGCTTGATCTCAAATAACTCTATCAAGCTGTTATAATCTTCTGGTTTCTTCTCATACTATGATTTATTCTGTCTTTCTGTGTCTAGATTTTTTTCTCTTTAACCTGTCTCTGTAAAACTTTCATGATAAAACTCCTTCTGAACTCTGGGAACCAAACTGCCATAAATTCAACTCCACTGTTCTGCCTCTCAACTCACCAACTCAACCAAAATGCCTAACATAAGTCTGCAAGCCTCTGTCTTCTGAGTTCTGGGATTAAAGACATGTACAATCACCCCTGGGCCTAAGCTTTTCTTTACCTGAAACTTATTCTAAACCAAGCTGGACTTGAACTCAGAAATCTGCTTGCCTCTGTCTCCTGAGATTAAAGATGAACCTGTATTCCAGCCAGGTCACACAAACCTAGAAGGTCTTTGAATATGATTTATTTGTCAAAGCAACCATATTCTGAATAAAAATTCTTCAACAAGGTTTCTCATAAAAAGACTGACCATTTCCATGCCTTTTCCCTCAGATTTTCTGTACACTAGGCAAACACCATGGCATTTTAAATAAATTCCCCAAACTCTTCACCTGGGAAAGATTTATAATCAGTTATAGAGTTTCAAGAGTGAATCTAAAACAACTTTAAAAGTGCCTGTACATTGCAAAGAAAGCCTTGAGTAAACTTTCATGTGATTCTAAATTCTTTTTCCTTACTAAATCGGATAAGAATTGTGACAGTTCACAAATATGCCAAGGTAAATAATGTTCCTTTGATTTCACTTTTGAATTTAAAATAGGTACTTTCTCGACTAGGAAGGCCAGATTCTAGACATAAGGCCCTTTGGAATGGCTCAAGAAAGGCAGTAATGTCAACCTAATTAGAAAAAAAAAAAAACTGTCTTATTCTTCTGACTTTCAGTTTCTCAGAATGAGCTACTGAGTTTGATCATTTCTGTCTTGGAGAAGTAATTCAAACTTGTGATTTGCCTACTTGGAAACTGTTTGCCAGAACAAAAGAGAGGAAATTATTTCTGTATTTGTTTTCATAAACAATGCAATTTAAAAAGCACTAAGAGTTTTTGGACTGTAGGAAAGCACATGCAAGTAAGTTGATGCAAAATGTAACTGAATCTATCCTTACATGATTATGGCTCAAGGAAACTTCATGAATTTCTCTAAAATGGCTTACAATTCTGATCATTATAGATTGTCATCATTGTTCACTTGTGTTAGAAACAAATTTCTTGGTGTTATATATTTGAAGTAGCTAGGATCTTTGAAACAAATCTTAGAAATTCTTTGGCCACACACAATTATCACATTGCCAGTATATATGGATTCTGACCCTTTAGAAAGCACCATGTGCATGAACATTGTAAAGACATAAAGGGTATAGAATTGTTTTCAGGCTCTGTGTTCATTATGTGATATTGATGATAGGGAGCTCCATCTGATGTTTGATTGTTAACTTCTCAGTTCTGAACACTTTGCTTTTTTGCTTTATTGGGGAGGTAAATGTGGTACCTTGATCCTATATCATTCTCAGTGAACATAATGTATATTCTATTTTAATAGCTTTTTACAGTCTCCATTTTTTATTAATGCACCCTGAATATGCTGTGGATTTTATTGTGAATATCCAATAAAGGCTGGCTATAAAAATAGTCATAACACAATTCTATGTTCTTCCATACTTTTATCTCACATTGTAAACTTAGATGCTGCTCTGAAAGGCAATTAAAATCAAATGAACTCAAAAAGAAAAGCTCTGACAACATTCCTTCAACTCCCTATGGTTTCTTTCATAGTTCTTTTATTCACAACAGCACAATCTTTACTTGGCTTCTTGCTCTGTGTTCTTCCTTATTATAAATGTGTGTATTATCAGTCCCTGAAAATTTTATGTAGAATTTGAACATATGCATTTTAGATTTTACTTAACTTTTAAGTACCTGGTTTTGATTTGTTAGTTATGGTAATACAAGAAGTGTCCTCTGATATATATAGTTATTTATATGTTTGGGGATGCAGAAAGACATCATACTTAAATGATGGATGTGAAATAAGCTACATTTTCAGTTAAATGTACTTCCAGGAATTACTAGTTAATTATTTGTTATGTACAAGACATGTTCACAGGCACAAAGGAATATAAAAGACAGCTCCTATAATGAAGAAGGACAAGGCAAAATTTCATGAACAATGAATTTATATGCAAAGACAATATTTGTTTAAGACTCGTGGAAGAGAAAGAATAGTCCTAAAGTAGTTTTGGGGGGAAAGTTTTGCTAGAAAAATAAAACTTAGATTTAAGCAAAATCTGGGATGAATAATAGCTTTGAATATGAAAGAGAACAACAAACTAACCTAGTAGGTCCAGAAGTAAGAAGACAGGAATGTGTCTAAGAGGATTTCAGGTAAAACCTATCTAAAATTTATTTTTTGTAATTTAAATTTTTTTCAAAAGTAGACAAAAGAGAAGTTTGTAAAAGAAAAATTAAGCTAGCTTTTAGAGATTCTGGTAAATTTGGACTGAATTGTGTAGCTGATATAAATCCATGGAAAGCTTTTGAATAGAAACGTTACATAATTTAAGAAAATTTTATAACAAATTGTGAGATCATGGACATGAAAGAAATAGAACAGAGAGGCTAGTAAAGGTTGAATTTTCATCCTTAAACCAGGCAGATTTGCCAGCTCAGAGAACAGCATTTTAGAGGACAAATGATTATTAGAAACCAAAATGCTATATACATTAAAGAATACAGAGTAGACTCCTACACTAAGATTCAGAATAACCTCCACCCACACTGGAGATTAAAACTATGGAATTGGTTAGGGAACAAAAAAGGTGTTTCTAATCTTTTTCCTATGTGTGCTAATGAAAATTGTCATGCTTAGGTAAATAAGCCAGACTCAGAAAGAGAAATACTGCATGTTTCCTCTCATATGCCAAACATACATTTGAAATTGTGTGCCTATGTGTGTTTGTATCTCTCTATCTGTCTGTCTGTTTATCTATGTATATACCCATATGCATACATGCACACATTATTGGGTTTGTACATAAGAAAACAAAAGGAGATTATGAGAAAGGAAGTACTGATGTTAAGGGAAGTGGGAAACAGAGAACATATCTAACAAGAAAGCAACAGTGGAAGATTAGGGAAAGAAATGGAATCTGCTGTATGGGGGAAGGGAATATGAGACAGAGGAGAGAGGAAGGGGGATGAATGAGAATACAAAGTATAAAGGCATACACATGAGGGGGCAAAACCAAGATGGCAACTAGCACTCAGTTTCTGAGTTGCAGAAGAGCTGAATGCCTGAGTTGGTGAGTGGAAGGACTTCTGAAGCCAGGGAAATGAAGGTGAGGCTTTCTAAATGACAGGGAACATCGTACTAAGTGAGAACTTTGGTCTTGGGTCACACATGGACTTATTTGGGGAAGGAGAAAAATGATCCTTTGATCTCCCAGCACTCCTCTTTCTCGGACCTCCCTCCTCATTGTCACAGCCAGCTCACCAAGATTCTTAGCTCAAACCTCATTGCCAGGGGACTGCAGTGGCTGAGGCGAGGCTCCTAACCCCTTGGCCACAACTGCCAGCTGTACCTGCCTTGGAGTCCCAGATCTGTGGCACCATCCTCCCAGGGTCCCAGGTCTGCTAGCAGCCTTAATGACTCTGCAGGGTCTCTCAGCCACTGACTGTACAGCCGCCAAAACCCTCGGTGACAGATAATACACTATATACACACCAAAGCCCAGCAAACTTGCTATACAATCTAGGCACACCATGCGCTGGGCCTCCCAGGCCTAAAGAGCACAGTGGAGGGACCTCAATACTTCCCAGAAGGCATTTGGACCAGCATCCCAGTCTCCAGCTGCAGCTGGACTTACTAACTTGGCAGCTGCAGCAGGACTGAGCTGGCGGAACACTTCAGTCCTTCTGCATAAGTCCAAGCAGGGCTAAACCAGAGAGTAGAAAGCCCAGATACCCCAATCCTTGCTGATGTGAACGGCTTGAGAGTGAGGGTGCCCTTGAGTGTCTGCAGAGCCCCAGAACCAGGGTCCTTCTAAACTAGAAGACAGGCATCGGACCCCCGTTTCCACTGTGGGAAACAGAGGGTCTCTTGGGACATTGAAGACCCTGCTCTGCAGGTACAACTGAGGAGTTAAGGCAAATAACACCAGAAATTGCACAGTGACTATCACCAGCACCTGCTATATCTACAGTACATGCACAAGTAACTCCCTAGAAGCCTGCAGGGCAGAGCTCCTCCCACACACGAAAGGGTTCAGCATTCACTATCACTCTATCCCTCGAGGCAAGTTTCCACGCACACCCCCCACAGACAAACATGTACCTGCATTTGCCTTTTTCTGCCAGCATACTTTCCTCCCATAGGTACAACTAAAGCACCATCCCACAGGCTGAGGCCACAGGACATCTCTCACCTTCCTAAACAACTCTCCAGATGCCAGAGAGAGACAATACCAGTCTGAACTGCAGAATCCAGAAACAAACAAGGAAGATTTCAGATAAGCCAATGGCCAGGGGTAGGCAAAAGAACACATCCAACATAAATCAGGACATCATGGCTTCAGCAGCAAACCCCAAAATTGATGGATACTCCAATTCATTGGAAGCACAGGAAAATGACTTTAAAGCTATGTTTACCCAATTATTTGAGGCTCATAAAGAGGAAACAAACAAATATCTCAGAGCAATAGCCATAAAAATTCAGACAGTTAAACAGGAAATGAACAAATCTATCAAAGATTTGGCCAAACAAGTGGAGACAAAGAAGGAGGAAATGAGCAAAATTCTTAAAGAAACATAGGCAAATATAGCCAAAGAAATAGAGGCACAAGCTAGGGGTACAATTAGTGGCATATAGAGAGGAACTGAACAAAAATATAGAGACCATCATAGACAGAAAGGTATCCACATTCAAAGAGACGAAAGAAATGTTTGCAAGGCATGAAAACAGAATTAGAATCAATAAAGAAAAGACAAATTGAGAAAACCCTGGAGCTGGAGAACTTGGAGAAAATACCAGGAACCACAAAGGAATACAAGAGATGGAAGACAGAATCTATGGTGATGAAGATACAATTGCAGAAATTGATACTTCTCTCAAAGAAAAAGAAAAATCAGAAAAGTCCCAAACACAAAATATCCAAAAAATCAAGGACGCCATGAAAAGACAAAATTTGAAAATAATAGCAATCGATGAAAAAGAAGACTCTAGGCTCCAAGGTCCAGAAAATATTTTCAAGAAAATCATAGAAGAAAAATTTCCCAACTTAAAGAAAGAGATGTCCATAAATATACAAGAGGCCTACAGAACTCCAAATAGACTAGACCAGAAAAGAAACACATCACGTCACATCATAGTCAAGACACAAAATCTTGTATCACAAGAACAAAGAAAAGGTATTAAAAGCAGCAAGGGAAAAG
This sequence comes from Rhombomys opimus, assembly GCA_010120015.1. Lineage (NCBI taxonomy): Eukaryota > Metazoa > Chordata > Mammalia > Rodentia > Muridae > Rhombomys > Rhombomys opimus. Next base: position 364,543 of record REGO01000844.1, read on the forward strand.
GCCAAGTAACATATAAAGGCAGACCTTTCAGAATCACACCAGATTTCTCATCAGAAACTATGAAAGACAGAAGGGTCATTAAGTGTCATTAAGACTCTAAGAGACCACAGATTCCAACCCAGACTACTATACCCTGCAAAGCTTTCAATCAACATAGATGGAGAAAACAAAATATTCCATGACAAAACTAAATTTATGCAATATCTACAAAGCAAACCAGCCCTACAGAAGATTCTAGAAGAAAAATTCCAATCCAATGAAAACAACTTCAACAAAGAAAACATGGCATACAGACATTATCGCAACAAAAATTAAAAAAAAAATAAACAACAAGCAATGAAACACACTAAGACCACCAACTCCACAAGAGAAGGAAAATTAGTTCATTGGTCACTATTATCTATCAATATCAATGGACTCACCGACCAATAAAAAGACACAGACGGGGAGCCAAGATGGCAGCACTGGGAGAGCACTGTGTCTAAGAAGCAGGATAGAACTCTCCATGCAGCAACCAAGAGACAGAACTCTGGGCCCTAAAACTACAGCAATCATGTTTCCCAGGTGAGGGCAGGCTCCCACGGCATGGGAATCAGTTCAGTACACTCTCGGCTGCCCAGCCAGAACCCGGAAGAAATCCCTGGTAACGCAGGCTTTGGGTCGCCGGCCAGAGCCTCACGCCTACGTGTCCCGATCATTTTCCCAGGCTGATCAGTGGCACAAGGGTGCCTGAGACTGGGAGTCCCAGTCACAAGAAAACCCCACGAGGAAGCAAAGTTGCAAGTCTGATCACGGGTCACCCAGTCTTTCCTGGAAGGTCTCTCGGAACTCGGGTACCCACCACCATCACAACTGAGCTCCCACATCACAGAGAGCTGCATGCCCACCTTACCGGTACAGACAAGCTGTGCGCCCCAGTACAAAAGAGACTGGCAATCCCTGTCCGAAGAGGGCCCCACAGGGAAGGAAGAAACCAGGATGCTTGGGTCATCGGAGCAGCTGCGTGCCCAGCTCACCAGTACAAACAAGGTGCGCGCCCCAGTGCAACAGGGACTGGGAACCCCTGTCCAGAGAGGGCCCCACAGGGATGGAAGAAACCGTACTCCTGGGTTCACCTAGCCTTTGACTGGAGAAAGTCTAGCAGACCGCAGATCGCAAACAGGGGAATAAGCCCAGCCATCACAGATCTGGGCCCAAGCAGGGAGCACAGAGTTATTGGGAACCCAGCTCTAGCATACTCGCAGGTGGGTGCACGCTCTGTCAGCCCAGAGGCCTGCTTTGTACCAACAACTCCTTACAGACAGAACTGTGTGACCCAAGACACCAGAGTCTTAGAGTCACTGTCTGGAGAAACCCTCACAAGGAACAAGGAACGAAGCAAAGGGGACAGACTTAGGCAACCCAGTATATCCCCGGAAAAGGTCCCACAGACTGGCCCAACCCAGGGAACTGCTGTGCTTCAGATAGCCTGCTGTTACCAGGAGAGCAGTACTCACCCGCCACAGATTACCTCATGGTTTCTGGTGCACAGAGCCCCAAACTCAAACCTACAAAAGACTGGGAACCCTGAGATCAACCCCCAGATACTTCTCCAAGGGGCAACTAGTTATTCCTAACAAAACAACCAAACCATGGGACACACAGGTTACAGCAGCTGATCACTAAATTTACAGCAAGAAACCCAGAAGGAGGGCAGCTGTCTCCAGGACTTCTCCCGGTGAGAGGAGAGTCCTCTTGACTAATCAGGAACACAGTTACCACCCAGGTCTCTATGCCTGAGGTGAGCTGTAGCTACTCCGGAAAAACACCGGCCATCCAGTGACTATAACCAAAAAACTGAGAAGGCTTCCTTCAGGAAAAACCATCTTCCTGCCAAAGGGATTCTCTCCACTACAAGAGTCCAGGAACAACCTGAAACTAACTTCAAAGAACTAAGATAGCCCAATGGGTAGAGGACAGCATAAAAGTTCAATCAACAAAAGCCAGAGCAATATGGCATCTCCAGAACCCAGTTATCCAGGGGCAAATAGCCAGAGACACGGCAGCATAATTGAAATTCAAGGGGATGATCTAACATCTATGCTCATGAAGAAGATAACAGAGGAAACAAATAAAATACGAAAAGAAATAGAGGAAGCTGCAGCCAAACAGTCTGTGGCCTTTAGAGAGGAAATGCTTAAATCACTGAATGAAATAAAAGAAACAGTGGATTGTTCAAACAAACAGCTGAAGGAATTGACGGAAAAACATGAAAATACAGTCAGACAGGGCAAGGAAACCAACAAAATAGCTCAAGACTTGAAGATAGAATTGGAAAAATTAAAAAAAAAAACACAGAAATGGAAGAAATTGTGGAGAGAAAGAACTTAGGGAAGGAAGCAGGAACTACAGAGGTTACCATAACTAATAGGGTACAAGAAATGGAAGAAAGAATCTCAATTGTGGAAGATACAATGGAAGAAATAGATGTATCTGTCAAAGAAAATGTTAAATCTAAAAAATTCCTGCCACAGACCGTCCAAGAAATTCAAGACAACATAAAAAGACAAAACCTAAGAATAATAGGAATAGAGGAAAAAGAAGATTCCCTGCACCAAGGCCCAGAAAATATTTTCAACAAAATCATTGAAGAAAATTTCCCCAACTTAAAGGAGAGGCCAATAAGAATACAAGAGGCCTACAGAACACCCAATAAATTAGACCAGAAAAGAAAATCCTCCCGCCACATAATAATCAAAACCGCAAGTATACAGAACAAAGAAAAAATACTAAAAGCTGCAAGAGAAAAAGGCCAAGTAACATATAATGGCAAACCCATTAGAATCACACCTGACTTTTCAACAGAGACTATGAAAGCCAGAAGGGCCTGGAAGGATATCATGCAGACCCTAAGAAAACACAGATGTCAGCTGAGGCTACTATACACAGCAAAACTCTCAGTCCTCATAGATGGAGAAAACAAGATATTCAATGACAAAAACAAATTTCAACAACACCTACAAACAATTCCAGCATTACAGAAGGCACTAGAAAGGAAAATACAACCCAAGAAAACTAGCTACATTCAAGAAAACACAGGAAATAAATAAACTCACTACAGTAAAACAAAAAGCAACCAAGCACAAAACCATACGACTACAGACAACATCAAATTCAAAGGATCTAACAGCCACTGCTTATTAATTTCCCTCAACATCAATGGACTTAATTCTCCAATAAAAAGACACAGACTAATAGAATAGATGCATAAACAAAACCCAGCAATCTGTTGTATACAGAAAAACCCTTAAGTCACAAAGATAGACATTACTTCTGGGTGAAGGGATGGAAGACGGCTTTCCAAGCAAATGGATGCAAGAAGCAAGCAGGAGTAGCCATTCTAATATCTGATAAAATAGATTTTCAACCAAAATTAATCAAAAGAGATGAGGAAGGACACTTCATACTCATCAAGGGAAAATTCCGCCAAGAAGACATCACAATCCTGAACATCTATGCCCCAAATACAAGGGCACCCACATTTGTGAAAGAAATATTGATAAAATGTAAACCACACATAGATCCAAACACACTAATAGTGGGAGACTTCAACACCCCACTCTCAACAAAGGACAGGTCAACTAAACAGAAATTAAACAAAGAAACAATATCTCTAACAGAGGTCATGAATCAAATGGACCTAACAGACATTTACAGAACCTTACACCCAAACACAAAGGAATGTACCTTCTTCTCAGCACCTCATGGAACCTTCTCCAAAATAGACCACATAGTTGGTCATAAAGCAAGCCTCAACAGATACTAGAAGATTGAAATAATCCCTTGTATCCTGTCTGATCAACCTGGAATAAAGCTGGACCTCAGTGACAACAGAAATAGCAAAAAGCCTACACATACATGGAAACTGAGCAACTTGCTACTAAAAGACAGCTGGGTCAGGGAAGAAATAAA
>REGO01000844.1:405726-473384 GCA_010120015.1 Rhombomys opimus
TCTATACTGGTAACAGCCTCTGAGAGCACATGTGCAGGTCGCAAAAGTGCACCAAGCCACTGCCCCACCCCGGGCCGTCAGACGGGTACGAGTAAGCAGTCAATCAGGGTATGACACATCACTCCACGTCACATAAGTGCGGTCGGGGCTTATTTAAGCAGCACCATCTTGGAGCTGGGGGTCTTCCTCCTTTCATTGCCTGTAATAAAGCCTTCTGCAGAAGGATCCTGTCGTCCGTGTGCCTTCTTGCTGGCAAGACGGTTATGCGGGCGTTTACACCCAGCTCACCCATATCGCTGGAGTGGAGTTGTTTGGATAGCAAGTTAGAGGGGTTCTCTGGTTAGAGGGACAAAGTAATGTACAAGATGCTGTCCAGCCTATGAGTACCATGTTATTTCAGCTCATGTTGCCCAGAAATAGGCAGCATGGGGTGCCCCCCTCCAATTCCAGATTCTGCAATAAAACAGTGTGAGGGAGAAAAAAAATAAAATAAATAAAAGAAGCAAACACACCCAATAGGAATAGACAGAAATAAATAATTAAACTCAGGCTAAAATTAATAAATTAGAAACAAAGAGAACAATAAAAAGAATCAGTGTAACCGTTCTACTTCTAGAAAATCAACAAGATTGACACTTAACCAAACTAATTAAAAAGCAGAAAAAGAGTATCCAAATAAAAAAAAACTCAGAAATGGAAACATACACTGAGGAAAATCTAAAGAATTATTAGGTCTTACTTGAAAAGCCTGTGTTCCCAAGGACCAAATATATCTGGGCACAGGGCTCTTTTCTGAAACTGATTCTCCAACCAAGGACCATGCCTGGATATAACCTAGAACCTCTGCTCAGACATAGCCCATGGCAGCTCAGCATCCAAGTGGGTATCCCTAGTAAGGAGAACAGGGACTATCTCTGACATGAACTCAGTGGTGGGCTCTTCGACCTCCCTTCCCCGACCCCCAAGGGAGCATCAGCCTTGCTAGTCCACAGAGGAGGACATTGCAGCCAGTCTTGATGAGACCTGATAAACTAGAGTCAGATGGAAGGGAAGGAGGACCTCCCTTATCAGTGGACTTAGAAAGGGGCTGGGAGGAGATGAGGGAGGGAGGTACAGACTGGAAAGGAGTGAGGGAGTTGGCTACAGCTGGGATACAAAGTAAATAAACTATAATTAATATAAAAAATAAAAATTATATATCAAAAAATACTAGAAAAAAAGCCTGTGTTCCACAAAATTGGAAAAATTAAATGAAATAAACAATTTTCTTGAAAGATTCGACATACCAAAATTAAATCAAGATCAAGTAAACAAATTAAATAGTCCTCTAACCCATAAGGAAATAGAAGCACTCATTAAAATTTCCCATCCCAAAATCCCCCGGGCCAGATGGTTCCAGCACAAAAATTTATTAGACTTTCGAAGAAAAACTTCCAATACTCCTCTAATAATTCCTCAAAATAGAAACAGAAGGAACGGATGATCCAACATGGCAGTGCAGGGAGGACACTGTGTCTGAGGAGCAAAACAGCACTATCCGCACAGCGATCAGGAGACTGAATTCTGGGACCTAAAAGACCATTGTTTCTGATTTCCAGGTGAGAGGATATCCTACTGTGTGGAAATATATTGGGACCAACCTCAGATCACCCAGTTAATCCCTGGAAAAGGTTATGGGGACTGGCAGGAACACAGCCTCTGGCCCAGACCTAGACACACAACCTTCTGCCAAGAGTAGGGTACCCAGCCTCCGGAGCAGAGGGGAGCCCTTAATTGCCAACCCAGAGAGAAGCACACAGACTCTGGCCCAGAGCTGGGCGCACAGCTGCCAGCCCAGATCGAGGTGCACAACTTCGGGTTCAGAGTGAGGTGCCCAGCCTCCAACCCAGAGAGGAGCCCTTAGTTGCTGGCCCAGAGAGAAGTGCACAGCTTCTGGCCCAGAAAGGGACACACAGCTGCCAGCCCGCAGCCACCATCCCAAACCAGGGCGCACAGTCGCATGCCCAGAGCGGGACCTTCAACTACTGACCCAGAGTAGAGCACTCAGCTTCTGGCCCAGAGACATGCTGTGCACGCAAATCATCTTCCCAGATGGAACTGTGGGCTCCAGGGCACCAGAGACTGAATTTCCCTGTTGGGAAAAAAAGGCCTCAGCTAGGGAATCAACAGTTTCTTCAAGAGGGCTGTGCCAGGAAAAGAGTGTAAGAACAACAACAGCAGCTCATCAAATTCAGAACAAGAAACCCAGCAACAGGGTACTCGACTAACAAAGACCACAGTTAACACTCAGGTCTATATGCCTGAGGTGAGCTGTGGCAATACCTGAGAAACATCAGCCATTCAGTGACCATACCCAAAAAGTTAAGAGGCTACCTTCAGGAAAAATCATCTTCCTGCCAAGGGGATTCTCCCTACCCCAGGATTCCAGGAAGCACCAGAAACTAAGAGCCAACACCTAAAATAACCCAGTGGGTAGAGGTTAGTATAAAAGCTCACCCAACAAAAGACAAAGCAATATGGCATCTCCAGAACCCAGTCATCCAGGTGCGAAGAGCCCTGGAAACCCCAGCATAATTGAAACTCAAGAAGATGACATCTATGCTGATGAAGAGGATAACAGAGGAAATAAATAAAATACATAAAGAATTAGAGGAAGATAAAATCAAACAGATTATGGCCATTCATAAAGAAATGGAGGAAGTTAAAGACAAACAGATTATGGCCATCGGTGAATAAATACGGGAAGATGCAACCAAACAGTTTGTGACCTTCAGAGAAGAACTAATTAAATCACTGAAAAAAAAACAAAAGAAACAGAGGAATGTACAAACAAATAGCTGAAGGATCTAAAAGAGAAACAGGAAATACAATCAGATAGGTGAAGGAAATAAACAAAACAAATCAAGATCTGGAGATAAAATTGGAAAAATTAAAGAAAACATAAATGGAGAAAATTGTGGAGAGAAGAACTTAGGGAAGAAAACAGGAAATACAGAGGTAAGCATAACCAATAGACTACAAGAAATGGAAGAAACAATCTCAGATGTAAAAGATACAATGGAAAGAATCGATGTATCTATCAAAGAAAATGTTAAATCCAAAGATTTCCTGACACAGACCATCCAAGAAACCAAGACAATATGAAAAGACAAAACCTAGGAATAATAGGCAATAGAGAAAAAAGAAGATTCACTCCTCGAAGGCCCAGATAATATCTTCAACAAAATCATAGAAGAAAATTTCTCCAACTTAAAGAAGAGGCCTATAAGCAAACAAGAGGCCTACAGAACAATTAACAAATTAGACCAGAAAAGAAAATTCTCCCGCTGCATAATAATAAAAATAGTAAGTATACAGAACAACAACAACAAATACTAAAAGCTGCAAAGGGAAAAAGGCCAAGTAACATATAATTGCAAACCCATCAGAATCACACCTCACTTCTCAACAGAGACTATGAAAGCCAGAAAGGCCTGGACAGATTTCATGCAGACCCTAAGAGAACACAGATGTCAGCACAGGATAAGATATCCAGCAAAACTCTGAGTCATCATACATGGTGAAAGCAATGTATTCAATGACAAAAAGAAATTCAAACAATACCTGACTGCAAATACAGCATTACAGAAGATACTAGAAGGAAAATACAACCCAGGAAAACTAACTACATTCAGAAAAACTCAGGAAACAAATAGCCTCACTACAGCAAAACTAAAAGTAGCCAGGCACACAAACACACTACCATAGCCAACAGCAAATCAAAACACCTAACAGCCACTGATAATTAATCTCCCTTAACATCAATGGACCCAACTCTCCAATAAAAAGACACAGAATGGATATGTAAACAAGACCCAACAATCTGTTGCATACAAGAAACACACCTAAGTCACAAAGATAGACATTACCTGAGAGTAAAGGGCTGGAAGATGGCTTTCCAAGCAAATGGACCCAAGAAGCAAGCAGGAGGAGCCATTCTAATATCTAATAAAATAAATTTTTAACAAAAATTAATCAAAAGAGATAGGGAAGGTCATTTCATATTCATCAAAGGAAAACTCCACCGAGAAGACACCACAATTCTGAAATCTATGCCCCAAATAGAAGAGCACACACATTTGTAAGAGAAACATTAATAAAAGTGGAACCATGCATAGATCCCAACACATTAATAGTGGGAGATTTCAACATCCCACTTTCAACAAAGGACAGGTCAACAAACCAGAAATTAAACAAAGAAACAATGATTCTAACAGAGGTCATGAATCAAATAGACCTAACAGATACCTACAGAACATTTTACCCAAACAGAAAAGAATTTACCTTCTTCTCAGCACCTCATGGAACCTTATCCAAAATAGCCCATATAGTTGCTCACAAAATAAGTATCAACAGATACAAAAAAGAGTTGAAATAATTCCATGTATCCTATCTTAACACCATGGACTAAAGCTGGATCTCAATGACAACAGAAATAACAAAAAGCCTACACACACATGGAAACTGAAAACTTGCTACTATACAATAGCTGGGTCAGGGAAGAAATAAAAATATTAAAGTCTTCCTAAAAGTCAATGAAAATGAAAGAAAACATAACCAAACTTATGGGACACAATGAAAGCAATTCTAAGAGGAAAGTTTATTGCACTAAGTGCCTTCAAGAAGAAAGGCAAGGCTGCCCACTCTCTCCATATCTCTTCAACATAGTTCTGGAAGTCCTTGCTAGAGGAATAAGACAATTGAAAGAGATAAAGAGGATACAAATCAGAAAGGAAGAAGTCAAAGTATCACTATTTGCAGATGATGAGTGACCCCAAAAATTCTACCAGTGAGCACCTAGAGCTGATAAATACCTTCAGCAAAGTGGACGGATACAAAATTAACTCAAGTAAATCAGTACCCCTCCTGTATACAAAAGACAAAATGGCTGAGAAAGAAATTAGGAAACAACACCCTTCACAATAGCCACAAGAGACATAAAGTACCTTGGTGTAACCCTAACCAAGCAAGTCAAGGATCTGTATGAAAAAAATTTCAAGTATCTGAAGACAGAATTAGAAGAAGATATCAGAAGATGGAAAGATCCCCCATGCCCAAATTCAAAGAGGATGGACATCAGAAGAAGAAAAAAACAGGAAACAAGTTAGGAGCCTCCCACAGAGGGACTCTGAAAGATTCTGCCCTGCAGACTATCAAAGCAGATGCTGAGAATTATGGGCCTCTGTTGGGCAGAGTGCATGGAATATTATGAAAGAAGTAGGAAATAGTAAGATCTGGAGAGGACAGGAGCACCACAAGGAGAGCAACAGAACCAAAAAATTTGAGCACAGAGATCTTTCCTGAGACTCATACTCCAAACAAGTACCATGCATGGAGATAACCTAGAACCTCTGCACAGATAGATATAGCCCATGGCAGTTCAGTGTCCAAGTGAGTTCCATAGTAATGGGAACAGGAGCTGTCTCTGACATAATCTGATTGGCCTGCTCTTTAATCACTTCCCCCTGAGGGGGGAGAGGCCTTACCAGGCCAAAGAAGATGACAATGTAGCCACACATGATGAGACCTGATAGACTGGGATCGGAAGGAAGGAAAAGAAGACTTCCCCTATCAGCAGACTTGGGGAAGGGCATGGGTGGAGAAGGGGGATCGAAGGTGGGATTGAGAGGGGAGGAGGGAGAGGTTTATGGGGGATACAAAGTGAATAAAGTATAATTAATAAAATTTAAAAATAAAAAAGACTAACTAGCCAGATCAACATTACCATGCTAAAAAAGAAACAAATAAACAAAAAAACCCTCCTAAAACTTACACATATCCAAAACCATTTTAGAGGTTACAAATAAGTAGAGCTTCTGGAAAAGAGAATTTTGCTAACTAGTAGAAGAGTCTGCTGGTAATACAATGGTCTCCAGGGATACTACTTTCGCAAGTTGTGTCCTGTTGTAGTGCCAACTTTTCACTGATGGTGTTGCCCTTCAGTCACAAATATCTGTATAAGTAACCCCTCATTCATACTTTTGTAAAGAACCTGAATAAACTCACTGGTTCACTAAGCTGGAAAAAAAGGAAGAAAAAGAAAAAGAAGAAATTTGGAACATCTTATACAAGCAACTTAATGGCTCACCTAAAAGCCCTACAAAAATAAAATAAAAGCAGACACACCAAAGAAGAGTAGAGGGCTGGAAATAATCAAACTCAGGGCTGAAATCAATAAATTAGAAACATATAAAAAATTTGAAGAATTAATGAAACCAAGAGCTTCTTCTTTGAGAAAATCAAGAAGATATACAAACTCTTAGCCAAACTGACTAAAAGGCAAAGAGACACTTACTAAATCAACAAAATCAGAAATGAAAAGGGGCACATAGGACAAACACTGAGGAAATCCAAACAACCATTAGGTCTTCCTTCAAAAGATTATATGCCACAAAATTTGAAAACCTAGATGAAATGGACAATTTTCTTTTTATTTTTTTTAACTTTTATTAGTTACAATTTATTCACTTTGTATCCCCCCACAAACTCCTCCCTCCTCCACTCCTAATCCCACCTGCCCTTCCCCTTCTTCATAGATGCCCCTCCCCAAGTCCATTGAAAAGGGAGGTCCCCCTCTCCTTCCTTCTGATCTTAGTCTATCAAATCTCATCTGGAGTGGCTACATTGTCATCTACTGTGGCCTGGTAAGGCTGCTCCCCACTCAGGGGGAGGTGATCAAAGAGCAGGCCAATCAATTTATGTCAGACCCAGTCCCTGTGGGAACTGGAAAGGATCATCCTGAGTGAGTAGTCCCAGAAACAGAAAGACACATACAGTATATACTAACTCATCTAGACATATTATATAGGATGTACCTACTAAAATCTGTACATGTAAAGAAACTTATCAAGAGGGAGGGCTCTGACTAAAATGCTCAATCCCCATCCTGAAAGGCAAAGAGGATGGACTTCAGAAGAAGAAAACAGGAAACAAGCTGGGAACCTGCCACAAAGGGCCTCTGAAAGGCTCTGCCCTGCTGACTATCAAAGCAGATGCTGAGACTTATGGCCAACTGTTGGGCAGAGTTCATGGAATCTTATGAAAGAAGTAGTAAATAGTAACATCTGGAGAGGACAGGAAATCCACAAGGAGAGCAACAGAACCAGAAAATTTGAACACAGGGGTTTTTCCAGAGACTCATATTCCAACCAAGTACCATTCATGGAGATAACCTAGAACCCCTGCACAGATGTAGCCCATGGCAGTGTCCAAGTGGGTTCCATAGTAATAAGAACAATTTTCTTGATTGATTCCACTTGCCAAAGCTGATTCAAAAACAGGTAAAACAATTAAATAGTCTTATATCCCCTAAGGAAATAGAAGTGGTCATTAAAAGTCTCCTAAGCAAAAAAAGACCATGGCCAGATGGTTTCAGCACAGAATTCTACCAGAGCTTCAAAAAGAGCTAACACCAATACTCTTCAAACTATTCCACAAAATAGAAACAGGAGCAACACTACCAAACTTATTCCTGACAATGACCAAATAAAGAAAGAGAATTTCGTGCCAACCTCCCTTATGAACATTAATTCAAAATTACTCAACAAAATAATTGCAAACCTAATCCAAAAACACATCAAAGGTATCATCCACTATGATCAAGTAGGCTTCATCCAAGGTATGCAGGGTTAGTTCAATATATGGAAATCCACCAATGTGATCCACAATATAAACAAACTGAAAGGAAAAAAAACACACGAAAATCTCCTTAGATGGTGAAAAAGCATTTGGCAAAATCCAATATCCATTTATGGTTAAAAAATTGGAGAGATCAGGGATAAAAGGCAGATATCTAAACATAGTAAAGGCAATATACAGCACGCTTGTATCAAACTAAACATCAAACTAAACAGAGAGAAACTTAAATCAACCCCACTGAAATCAGGGACAAGGCAAGGCTGCCCACTCTCTCCATATCTCTTAAACATCATTCTTGAAGTCCTTCCTAGAGCAATAAGACAATTAAAGGAGATCAAGGGGATGCAAATTGGAAAGGAATAAGAAAAAGTATCACTATTTGCAGATGATAGGATAAGATACCTGATTGACCCCAACTATTCTACCAGGGAATACCTACAGCTAATAAATACCTTCAGCAAGGTGGCTAGATACAAAATTAAATTTAAAAAAAATCAGTAGCCCTCCTGTATACAAAAGACAAAAGGGATGACAAAGAAATTAGGGAAACAACAACCTTAACAATAGCCACAAGTGAAATAAAGTACCTTGGTGTGACCCTAACGAAGTAATTCAAAGACTTGTATGAAAAAAAATTCAGTTTTTAAAGAAAGAATTAGAAGAAGATATCAGAAAATAGAAAGATCTCCTATGCTCATGGCTTGGCGGGATTTACGTAGTAAAAATAACCATCTTACCAAAAGTAATCTACAGATTCAGTGCAGTTCCCATCAAATTACCAATATAATTCCTTACAGTCCTTAAAAAAAATTCTCAAATTGCTTTGGAAGAGAAAGAAACCCAGAATTGCCAAAACAATCCTCTACACTAAAAGATCTTCTGGAGGTATCTCCATCCATGATTTCAAGCTGTACTATAGAACCACAACAATACTAAAAACTGTATGGTACTGGCATAGAATCCAACTGGTGGATCAATAGAATAGAATAGAATAGAATAGAATAGAATAGAATAGAATAGAATAGAATAGAATAGAATAGAATAGAATAGAATAGAATAGAATAGAATAGAATAGAATAGAATAGAATAGAATAGAATAGAATAGAATAGAATAGAATAGAATACCCTGAAATGAATCCACACACTTATGGACACCTGATCTTTGACAAAGATGCCAAAACCATACAATGGAAATAAGACAGTATCTTTAACAAATGGTGCTGGTGTAACTGGATGTCTACATGTAGAAAAATGCCAAGACTTATCACCCTGCACATAATTAAAGTCCAAGTGTATCAAAGACCTCAATATAAAACCAGATACACTAAACTTGTTAGAAGAAAAAGTGGGGAAGAGCCTGGAACTCACTGTCACAAGAGACAACTTCCTGAACAGAACATCAACAGCACAGGCTCTAAGAGCAACAATCAATAAATGGGACCTCATGAAACTGAAAATCTTCTGTAAATCAAAGGTCACTATCATCAGAACAAAATGACTGCCTAAAGATTGGGAAAGGATCTTCACCAACCTTATATCTGACAGAGGGCTAATATCCAGTATATATAAAGAACTAAAGTTAAAAAGCAACAAATCAAGTAATCCAATTAAAAAAGGTGAACGGAGGCAAACAGAGACTTCTCAATAGAGGAATATCGAATGGCAGAGAAACACTTAAAGAAATGCTCAACCTCATTAGCCATCAGGGAAATGCAAATCAAAACGACCCTGAGATTTTACCTTACACCCTTCATAATGGCCAAGATCAAAAACTCAAGTGACAACACATGCTGGAGAGGTTGTGGAGAAGAGAAAGGGGAACCCTCCTCCACTGCTGGTGGGAATGTAAACTTATACAACCACTCTGGAAATCAATCTGGTGCTTTCTCAGACAACTAGGAATAGTGCTTCCTTAAGATCCAGCCATACCACTCCTAGGCATATATCCAAAAGAGGTTCAAGTCCATAATAAGGACATTTGCTCAACCATGGTTGTAGCAGCTTTATTTGTAATAGCCAGAAGCTGGAAACAACCCAAATGCCCCTCAACTGAAGAATGGATACAGAAATTGAGGTACATCTACACAATGGAATATTACTCAGCAATGAAAAATAAAGAAATCATGAAATTTGCAGGTAAATGGTGGGACCTGGAAAGGATCATCCTCAGTGAGCAGTCCCAGAAACATAAAGACACACACGGTATATACTCACTCATATAGACATATAATATAGGATAAACCTACTAAAATATGTATACCTAAAGAAATTAATCAAGAGGGAGGACTCTTGCTAAAATGCTCAATCTTTATCTAGAAAGGCAAAGAGCATGGACATCAGAAGAACAAGTCAGTAGCCTGCCACGGAAGGCCTCTGAATTGCTCTGCCCTGCAGAGTATCAAAGCAGATGCTAAGACTTATGGCCATCTTTTGGGCAGAGTGCAGGGAATCTTATGAAAGAAATGGGAAATAGTAAGATATGGAAAGGACAGGAGCTCCACAAAGAGAGCAACAGAACCAAAAAAATCTGAGCACAAGGGTCTTTCTTGAGACTGATACTCCAACCAAGGACCATTCATGGAGAGAACTTAGAACCTCTGCACAGATGGAACCCATGGCAGTTCTGTGTCCAAATGGGTTCCATAGAAATGGGAACAGAGGCTGTCTCTGATTGGCCTGCTCTTTGAACTGATTGGCCTGCTCTTTGATTACCTCCCCTTGAAGGGGGAGCAGACTTACAAGACCATAGAGGAAGAGAATGCAGCCACTCCTGATGGCACCAAATAGACTAGGAAGGAAAAGAAGACCTCCCCTCTCAATGGACTTGGGGAGAGGCATGTGTGGAGAAGGGGGAAGAAGGAAGGAATTGGGAGGGGAGAAGGGAGGGAGCTACAGGGGGATACAAAGTGAATAAAGTGTATTTAATAAAAAATTCAAAAAGAACTAATAATATATAAAAAGAAAGCATCAAAAAAAAGAAAAGAAAAGAAACAGAAGGAACATTGTCAAACTCATTCTATGAGGCCACAGTCACACTGATAGCAAAAAAATACAAACACCCAACAAATAAAGACAATTTCAGACCAATTTTGCTTATGAACATTGATGCAAAACTACTCAACAAAATACTTACAAAAAAATTCAAGAACACAAAAATACAATCCACCATTATCAAGTAGGATTCATTCCAGGCATACAGGGGTGGTTCAATATACAAAAAATTCACTATTGTTATCCATCATATAAACAAACTGAAAGAAAAAATTACGTGATCATTTCATTAAGTGTTGAAAAATCCTGTGACAAAATCCAACACCTCATGTTAAAAGAGATCAGGGATACAAGGCACATACCTAAATATGATAAAGGCAATATACAGCAAGCCTATTGCCGACATCAAATCAAATGGAGAGTAACTTACAAGCAATCTTATTGTAATCAGACAGGGCTACCCAGTCTCTCCATATCTCTTTAACATAGTACCTATTTCCTAGCTAGAGCATTAAGACAAATAAAGCTGGTCAAGGGGATAAAAATCAGAAAAGAAATAAAAGTATCTCTATTCACAAATGATATGATATTATACATAAGTGATCCCAAAAATTCCACTAGAGAACTCCTAAAGCTGATAAGCAGCTTCAACACAGTGGCTAGATACATAAAAACTACAAACAGGCTGAGAAAAAATTATGGAAACTACACCCTTTATAATAATCACAAATAATATAAAGTATCTTGGTGTAACTCTTATCCAAGCAAGTGAAAGACCTATTTGACAAGAACTTCAAGTCTCTTAAGAAAGAAATTGAAAAAACATATCAGAAGATAAAAAGATTTCATTGATAGGTAGGATTAACATAGGAAAATTGATCATCTCACAAAATGCAATCTATAAATCCAATGCAATAGCCATCAAATACCAACACAGCTCTTTACAGATGTTGAAAGAAAAATTCTAAACTTTATATGGAAAAACAAAAAGCCCAGAATAGCTAAAACAGTTATACATGATAAAAGAACTTCTGGAGATATCTCCTCCATCTCTAAGTTCAAGCTATTCTCTAGAGCAATAGCAATAAAAACTATATATGGTACTGACATGGAAATAGACTGGTTTATCAATAGAATCAAATCAAAGATCTAGAATTAAATCAATATACCTACAGACTCTTGATTGTTGACAAAGGAGCTAAAACCATAAAATGAAAAGAAAGTGAGCCTCTTCAATAAATGGTGGTAGTCTAACTTGATATCTACATGTAGAAAATGCAAATATATTTATATTTATCATCCTGCACAAGACTGAAATCCAAGTGGATCAAAAAGCTCAATACAGCCTCAAATACACTAAATCTATTAGAAGAGAAAGTTGGGACAAGCCTCAAACTCATTGGCACAGGAGACAATTTCTTGAACTGAACACCAACAGCTCCGGCTCTAAGATCAACAATTAGTAAATGAGACCTCATGAAACAGAAAATCATCTGTAAAAGAAAGGACACTGCCCATAGAATGGAAAGATTGTCTACAAATTGGGAAAAGATCTTCACCAATCTTACATCCCACAAAGGGCTAATAACCAGAAAATATAATGAACTCAAGAAATCAAACACCCATAAACAAAATAACCAAATTTTAAAAAAAATGGGGCACAGAACTAAACAGAGAATTCTCTGCAGAGAAATCTCGGATGACTGAGAAGCACTTCAGAAAATGCTCAATGTCCCTATTCATCAGGGAAATGCATGTTATATACTTGTTTGCTTTATTCCTCTGATTTTTGCTCAGGAGTCTTCAAAACCCATACTTCATGATATGAAAATTCTTTCTTTGTGCTTCCTTCATAACTATCCTTTGCACAAATATTTTTATTTCTAGTGTGAAAGAGGATTAGTTGGGGAGCAGGAAGGAGTACACACTTGGAAAATTGATAGAGATGGACAAGTGGACATTTTGTCCAGTAGACAGATGGGGAACTGAGTCATGAGGGTAGAGCGTGGGTACAGAAAGAGAGAAAGAGACCGAACTCATGCAGGGAACAGAGAACAGGAATGCCAAGAAAAGAGAGAGAGCTGAGGTGTTGGGTGGGCCCTGTTATATGGACTGGCATACCTGGCACAAAGTGTGTTGGGGTGGGGGAGGGAGTTGATGGCAGCAGGTCCTGATCTAAGTAGCTGCTAGGTCCCTGAGAGCAGGCTAGTGTAATTTTCTGTATTCTAACATCCTTCATTTTTTGATTAATTAAAAATGAAGAGGTAAGAAGGGGTGATGATGAGGCAGGAATGAAGTGTTGTGTTCTTTAGACTGCTTCTTGCTATCTTGGGCTTGTCAACATCTTTGATGAAGTTAAGAAAATTAGATACTGGCCAAGTCCTGGGATAGCTGGCTGTTTCACTTGCTGTCCAGGCATTATGGAAACTTCTAGGGCTAAAGAAGTATCCTGGGCCTAGCCATTTTGGAGCTGTCTAGGTGCAGATTTTGAGGAAAAAAAACTGGACTTGTCAGGATATTGAAACTTCTGTGTATGTGTGTGTGTGTGTGTATGTGTGTCTGTGTGTGTGTGTGTGTGTGTGTGTGTGTGTGTGTGTGAAGATACAGTTAAGTAAGTAAATTAAGGAGAAAAATTTTTGTGGGTGTGCATTTAAAACTTTTACTTAGGCCCATGGTTTTGGCAGTTGGGGAAGGGGAGTCCCAAAGCCAGGGAAAGGAGGAGGAATCCCACCCTGTGGAATAGGCCATAGGTGAGAAACCCTAGGCTGTTGAATGACAAGGGTACTTATCTGGAGTCCATGTGATCCATAAGATGTGATTTATCCACAAGAATGTTTTATAAGTTTACAAAGGAGATAAGTTTCAGACATGTTATCATGACCATTGTTAGTAATATAATCTATATTGTAAAGAAGGCAATAGACTCAAGTTTTACATCATAGTAAAGTATTGGGTAATGATTTGGGGTTAAAAGTATGAACTTTCTGTAAGAAAAACTCAGGAAGACAGAAACATTCCATGGAGAAGGGGTAAAAACACACATGATCTTGATTTTCAGTATGTCGACAAAATATGAATATCTTCCTCTATCAAGATGACTGAATGTATATAAATATACCAAAATGAGAAGTTCATTTTTAAAATTATTTTATTTTTATTAATTATAGTTTATTCACTTTGAGTCCCAGCTGTACTCCCCTCCCTCGTCCCCTTCCAATCCCACGCTTCCTCTGTCTTCTTCTCCTATGCCCTGCTTTAGCTCAATGATAGCAGACCTCCTCCTCTCCTTTCATCTAACCCTAGTCTATCAGGTCTCATCAGGACTGGCTTCTTTGTCTTCTTCTGTGGATTGGTAAGGTTGCTCCCCCCTCAGGTGGAGGTGATCAAAGAGCCATCCCATGAGTTCATGTCAGAAACAGTCCCTGTTCCTAATTATTGGGGAACCCTCTTGGACACTGAGCTGCCATAGGCTATTTCTGTGCATGGGTTCTAAGTTATATCCATGCATGGTCTTTGCTTGGAGCATCAGTCTCAGAAAATACCCTTGTGCCGAGATATTTTGGTTCTGATGGTCTCCTTGTGCAGCTCCTGATCACTCCAGGTCTTTCTATCTCCCCCTTCTTTCATAAGATTCCCTGCACTCTGCAAAAAGCTTTGCTATGAATCTCAGCATATGTTTTCTTACCCTACAGGGTAGAGTCTTTCAGAGGCCCTCTGTGATGGGCTCCTGTTCCCTGTTTTCTCCCTCTTCTGATGGTCCCTCTGACCTGCCTATCTAAATGAAGATTGAGCATCTTACCAGGGTCCTCCTTCTTGATTAGCTTCCTTACATATAAAGATTTTAGAACGATTATCCTATATTATATGTCTAATATACACTTACAAGTGAGTATATACCATGTGTGTCTTTCTGCTTCTGGGATACCTCACTCAGGAGGATTATTTCTAGTTCCCACGAATCACCAGCAAATGTCATGATTACTTTGATTTTAATTGCTGAGTAGTATTCCATTGTGTAAATTTACCATAATTTTTGTATCCATTCCTCAGTTGAGCAGCATCTGGTTTGTTTCCAGCTTCTGGCTATTACAAATAAAGCTGTAAGAAACATGGTGGAGCAAATGTCCTTGTTGTATACTTCAGCATATCTTGTATATATGCCTAGGAGTGATATAGCTGGATCTTGATGTAGCACTATTCCTAATTGTCTGAGAGAGCACCAGATTGTTTTCCAAAGTGGTTGTGAAATTTACATTCCCACCAGCAATAGAGTAGGATTCCTCTTTCTCCACATCCTCTCCAGCATTTATTGTCACCTGTGTTTTTGATCTTAACCATTCTGTAAGGTGAAATCTCAAGGTAGTTTTGAATTGCATTTCCCTGATGAAAAAGGATGTTGAGCATTTCTTTAAGTGTTTTTCTGCCATTCAGTGTTCCTCTATTGAGAATTCTCTGTTTAGCTCTGTACCCCATTTTTTAATTGGGTTAGTTGATTTGTTGCTGTTTAACTTCCTAAGTTCTTTATATATTCTGGATATTAGCCCTCTGTCAGACACAGGGTTGGTGAAGATCCTTTCCCAATCTGTAGGCAGTCGTTCTGTTCTGATGACAGTGTCCTTTGCTTTACAGAAGCTTTTCAGCTTCATGAGGTCCCATTTCTTGATTGTTGATCCCTAGAGTCTGTGTTGTTAAATGTTCTATTCAGAAAGTTGTCTCCTGTGCCAATGAGTTCAAGGCTTTTCCCCACTTTTTCTTTTAACAGGTTTGGTGTGTGTTGGGAGCCTCTGTTCTAGCAGCTGCTTTGATATTTAAATCTCAGCAGACAGACTGGTTTTACCAGGCCTTCACTGAAGTCAGGGAAGAATTTCCAAGTCCATCTCCTTTTGCTTGTGACAGCAGGTGGGAGAGCTTGTCAAAATCACACCTCTTGTTTCACCTCCTTGTAAATTTAACTCATTGTTCTCAGCTGTTTTTACTCTGGCTTAAAAACACTCTGAACTAAAGCTAGGGGGGATGGTCGAGTCTAGTCTCCACTAGAGTCTCTCAGAAAGGTCCCATGTGTTATGTGTTAGTTTATTAATTTTAATCCTTACTCACAACTCAAGAAATATTCGACTCTGCTGGTGGGCTCCGGCACGTGTGTTTGTTTTTATATTGAGATCTTTGATCCAGTTGGGTAATAGTTTTGTGCAAGATGATAAGTATGGGTCTATTTTCATTTTTCTACATTTAGACATCCAGTTAGACCAGCTCCATTTGTTGAAGATGCTATCTTTTTTCCATTGTATGGTTTTGGCATCTTTGTCAAAGATCAGGTGTCCAAAAGTGTGTGGGTTTATTTCTGTGTCTTCTATTCCATTCCATTCATCAACCATTCTGTTTCTATGCCAGTACCATGCAGTTTTTAGTACTGTTGTTCTATAGTACAACTTGAGATAAGGAATGGTGATTCCTCCAGAAGATCTTTTAGTATAGATAAATTGTTTTAGCGATTTTGGGTTTTTTGTTATTCCATATGAATAACAAGAATTGTTGAGAATTTTTCTTTCAAGGTGTACAAAGAATTGTTTTGGAAATTAGATGGGAATTGCATTGAATCTGTAGATTACTTTTGGTAGAATGGCCATTTTTACTATGTTAATCTTGCTAAGCCATGAGCATGGGAGATCTTTCCATCTTCTGATATCTTCTTTTTTTTTTTTCTTCAGGGACTGAAAGTTTTTTTCATACGTATCTTTGACTTGCTTGGTTAGAGTTACAAAAACGTATTTTATGTCCTTTGTGGCTATTGTAAAGGGTGTTGTTTCCCTAATTTCTTTCTCATCCCTTTTGTCTTTTGTATACAGGAGGGCTACTGATTTTTTTTTTTTACTTAATTTTTTATCCAGCCCCTTTGCTGAAGGTGTTTATCAGTTGTAGGAGTTACCTGTTAGAATTTTGGGGGTCACTCATGTATACTATCATATCATCTGAAAATAGTGATACTTTGACTTCTTCCTTTCCAATTTTTATCCCCTTGATCTCCTTTAATTGTCTTATTGCTCCAGCAAGGACTTCAAGTACTATGTTAAAGAGGTATGGAGAGAGTGGGCAGCTTTGCCTTGTCCCTGATTTCAGTGGGAATGATTTAAGTTTCTCTCCATTGAGTTTGATGTTGGCTACAGGCTTGCTGTATATTGCCTTTACTATGTTCAGGTAAGTGCCTTTTATTCCTGATATCTCCAGGACTTTAAACATAAATGGATGTTAGATTTTAATAAATGCTTTTTCACCATGTAAGGAGATTATCATGTTGTCTTTTTCTTTCAGTTTGTTTATAGGGCGCATTAAATTGGTGGATTTCCATATATTTAACCACCCCTGCATACCTGGGATGAAGAGTACTTGGACTTAATAGATGATATCTTTGATGTGTTCTTGTATTCGGTTTGCAAGTATTTTGTTGAGTATTTTTGTATCAGTGTTCATAAGGAAGAATGCCCTGAAATTCTTATTCTTTGTTGGATCATTGTGAGGCTTAAGTATAAAGGTGACTGTGACTTCATAGAATGAGTTTGGTAATGTTCCTTCTGTTTCTATTTTGTGGAATAGTTTGAAGAGTATTGGTGTTAGTGTAATACCAGGTTCACAGGACCCTCAGAGACCACCAGGAGACTACTCGAGGCAATTGCAAGAGAGCTTTATTATGAGAGTAATCAAACTCGGGACCCAAGTCTCACTGATGCAGCAGTAGACAAGTAGGAACCTGAGCTCTGAGTGAACAGGATTTTTAAAGGGAAAGTCTGTGACTTTCCATGGGGGTTTCCATGGCAGCAAGCAGGCAGGCACAAGCCTTGGTGTTACAGAATTGGGTGAAGTTTAGCAGGGCGTGGTGACCTTTTCTGAGGCACACAATCACAATGGCTAAGGCATATAATCACAATGGCTATTTTTCTAAACCACATCTGCAACACTGGGGAAAATTATCCCACCCGATTTCCAACCGATTCCCATTGATTATTGCCAGGGAGTTTGTCTCTATAAAGCATTTATTTTGTTATATTTCCTGGAGTCTGTTGCTAGGAGAGTTAACTTTGTTTTCTGCCAGGTGTACATTCTGTGATATTTCCTGGTACCCGAATTCAGTTCCCAGTCAAGATCTTTATTTCAAAATGGAGTTATATTCAGGCTAAATTCAACTCTTCATTAGCTCTTCTTTGAAAGTCTGGTAGAATTTGGGACTGAAATCGTCTGGCCCTGGGCTTTTTTGGATGGGAGACTGTTGATGACAACTTCTATTTCCTTGGGGGAGAGAGGACCATTTAATTGATTTACCTGTTCTTGATTCAGCATTGGCAAGTGGAATTGATCAAGAAAATTGTCCACTTCATTTAGATTTTCAAATTTTGTGGTGTGTACCTTTTGAAGTAAGATATAATAATTGTTTGGATTTCCTCAGTGTCTGTTGTTATGACCTCCTCCTCATTTCTGATTTTGTTGATTTGGATGGGGTTGGTTTGTCTATCTTGTTGATTTTCTCAAAGAACTAGTTCTTGGTTTCATTGATTCTTTGAATTGTTTTATTTGTTTCTAATGTATTGATTTCAGCTCTGAGTTTGATTATTTCCAGCTGTCTACTCCTCTTGGGTGTATCCGCTTCTTTTTTTTTCTAAGGCTTTTAGGTGAGCCTATAAGTTGTTTCTAAGAAATGTTTCAAAATTCTTCTTGAAGGCACTTAGGGCTATGAATATTCCTCTGAGTCTTGCTTTCATTGTGTCCTATAAGTTTGGGTAGGTTTTCTTTCATTTTCATTGAATTCTAGGAAATCTTTGATTTCTATCTTTATTTCTCCCTTGACTCAGCTATTATTGAGTAGCAAGTTGTTCAGTTTCCATGTGTTTCCACAGTTTTTGCTATTTCTATTGTTGAGGTCCAGCTTTAGTCCATGGTGGTCAGAGAGGATACAAGGGATTATTTCAGTCTTCTTGTATCTGTTGAGGCTTGCTTTGTGATCAACTATATAACCTATTTACGAGAAGGTTCCATGAGATGCTGAAAAAAAGGTAAATTCTTTTGTGTTTAGGTGAAAGGTTGTGTAGATGTCTGTTAGGTCCATTTGATTCATGACCTCAGTCAGAGTCATTGTTGCTTTGTTTAATTTCTGTTTGGTTGACCTTTCCTTTTTTGAGAGTGGGGTGTTGAAGTCTCCCACTATTAATGTGTGGGGATCTACTAGTGCTTTAAAGGTTTATTAATGTTTCTTTTACAAATGTGAGTATTTTGTATTTGGGGAAAAGATGCTCAGAATTGTGACGAATTCTTGATGGAAACTTCCTTTGATGAGTATGAAATGACCTTCCCCTTCTCTTTTGATTAATTTTGGTTGAAAGTCTATTTTTTTAAATAGTAGAATGGCTCCTTCTGGTTGCTTCTTGGGTCCATTTGCTTGGAAAAACGTCTTCCAGTTCTTTACTCTCAGGAAATGTCTATCTTTTGGACTCATGTGTGTTTCTTGTAGGCAACAGATTGTTAGATCTTGTTTAAGTATCCATTCTGTTAGTCTGTGTCTTTTTATTGGAGAGTTGAGTCCATTGATATTAAGGGAGATGATGACCAACGGCTGTTCGATGCTTTGAGTTTGCTGTTGGTTGTGGTAGTATGTTTGTGTGCTTGGCTACTTTTTTTTTTCTGTAGTGAGGTTAATTATTTCCTGTGTTTTATTGAAAGTAGTTAGTTTTCTTTGGTAGTGTTTTTCCTTCTAATATCTTCTATAATGCTGCATTTGTGTGTAGGTGTTGTTTAAATTTCTTTTTGTCTTTAAATATCTTGTTTTCTACATCTATGGTAACTGAAAGTTTTGCTGGGTATTGTAGCCTGGGTTTCCATCTGTGTTCTCTTATGGTCTGCATGATATCTTCCCAGGCCCTTTCTAGCTTTCACAGTCTCTGTTGAGAAGTCAGCTGTGATTCTGATGAGTTTGCCATTATATGTTACTTGTCCTTTTCCCCTTGCAGCTTCTAGTACTTTTTCTTTGTTTTGTGTACTTACTGTTTTGATTATTATGTGGCAGGGGGATTTTCATTTCGGGTCAAATTTATTAGGTGTTCTGTAGGCCTCTTGTATGGTTATAGGCCTGTGCTTTAGGTTGGGGAAATTTTCTTTTCTTTTTTTTTCTTTTTAATTTATTTTTATTATTAGTTACATTTTATTAACTCTGTATCCCAGCTGTATCCCTCTCCCTCAATCCCTCCCAATCCCACCCTCTGTCCCTCATCTCTTCCCTGCCCCTTTCCAAGTCCACTGATTGAGGACCTCCTCCCCTTACATCTGACCCTGTTTTATCAGGTATCTACAGGACTGGCTACAAAGTCCTCCTCTGTGGCCTCTCAGGACTACTCCTTCCTTGGTGGGTGGGGAGGTCAAAGAACCTGCCATTGAGTTCCTGTCAGAAATAGTTCCCCTTACTAAAGAAAACCAACTGATTAATGAGCTACCATGGGCTACATCTGAGCAGAGGTTCTAGGTTATATCTGTACATGGTCCTTGGTGGAGTCTCAGTTTCAGAAAAGACCCCTGTGCCCAGATATAAATGGTCCTTGTGGAGCTCCTATCCTCTCCATATCATACTAACTTCCTCTTCTTTCATATGATTCCCTGCACTCTACCAAAGGTTTACTTGAGTGCATCTCCTTTGATACACTGCTAGGTAGAGTCTTTCAGAGACCCTCTGTGGTAGGCTCCTGTCCTGTTACTTGTTTTCTCCTATTTCCAATGCACATCGCATTTGTCTTGCTAAGTGAGGATTGATCATCTTACCCTGTGTCATCTTTCTTGTTTAACTTCCTTAGGTGTATATATTTCATTATGTTTATCATAACTTCTGGTCTATATAACCAAGTATATACCATGTTTGTCTTTCTCCTTCTGGGATAATTTACTCAGAATGATCTTTTCTAGATCCCATCATTTGCCTGCAAATTTCACGATTTCCTCATTTTTGATTGCTGGGTAGTATACCATTGTGTAAAAGTACCACAATTTCTGTATCCATTCCTCCCTTGATGGGCATCTGGGTTGTTTCCAGGTTCTGGCTATTACAAATAAAGCTGCTACAAACATGGTCGAACAAATGTCTTTGTTCTGTCCTTGAGCCAATTTTGGGTATACACCTAGCAGTGGCATATAGCTGGGTCCCTAGGAAGCACTATTCCTAATTGTCTGAGAAAGCACCAGATTGACTTCCAAAGTGGTTGTACCAGTTTACATTCCCACCAGCAGTGGAGGAGGGTTCCCCTTTCTCCACATCCTCTCCAGCATGTGTTGTCACTTGAATTTTTCATCTTGGCCATTCTGATGGTATAAGGTGAAACCTCAAGGTCATTTTGATTTGCATTTCCCTAAGGGTAAATGAATTTGAGCGTTTCTTTAAGTGTTTCTCTGCCATTTGATATTCCTCTATCAAGAATTCTCTATTTAGCTCTGTTCCCCATTTTTTAATTGGATTACTTGGTTTGTTGCTTTTCAGCTTCTTTAGTTCTTTGTATATACTGGATATTAGCCCTCTGTCAGATAAAGGGTTGGTGAAGATTATTTCCCAAACAGTAGGAATTCATTTTGTTTTGATGATGTTTTCCTTTGCTTTACAGAAGCTTTTCAGTTTCATGAGGTCCCATTTATTGATTGTTACTCTTAGAGCCTGGGCTGTTGGTGTTCTGTTCATGAAGTTGTCTCTTTTGCCAATGAGTTCCAGGCTGTTCCCCACTTTTTCTTCTAAACTATTTAGAGTATCTGGTTTTATGTTGAGTTCTTTGATCCACTTGGACTTTAGTTTTCTGCAGGTGGTAAATATGGATCTATTTTCATTTTTCTGCATGTAGACATCCAGTTGGACCAGCACCAATTGTTGGAGATGCTGTCTTTTTTCCATTGAATGGTTTTGGCTTCTTTGTCAAAAATCTAGTATTCATAGGTGTGTGGGTTTATTTCTGGGTCTTCTATGCAGTTCCCTTGATCGTCCTTTCTTTTTCTATGCCAGTACCATGCATTTTTTTATTACTATTGCTCTGTATTACAGCTTGAGGAATGGAGATACCTCCAGATGATCTGTTGTTGTACAGGATCGTTTTGGAGATTCTGGGTTTTTTGTTCTCCATATGAAGCTGAGAATCTTTTTTTCAAGGTCTCTAAAGTATTGACTTGGTATTTTGATAGGAATTGGGTTGAATATGTAGATTGCTTTTGGCAGGATGGCGATTTTCACAATGTTAATCCTACCAATCCATGAGCACGGAAGATCTTTCCATCTTCTGATATCTTCTTCAATTTCTTTCTTCAGAGACTTGAAGTTTTTCTCAAACAGGTCTTTCACTTTCTTAGTTAGTGTCACCCCAAGGTACTTTATGTTATTAGTGGCTATTGTGAAAGATGTTGTTTCCCTAATTTCTTTCTCAGCCCTTTTATCTTTGGTGTATAGGAGGGCTTCTGATTTTTTTGAGTTGATTTTGTATCCTGCCCCTTTGCTGAAGGTGTTTATCAACTGAAGTAGTTCTCTGGTTGAATTTTTGGAGTCTCTCATATATACTATCATATTTTCTGAAAATAGTGACACTTTGACCTCTTCCTTTCCAATTTGTATCCCCTTGATCTCCTTTAGCTGACTTATTGCTCTGGCTAAGACTTCAAGTACTATGTTGAAGAGATATGGAGAGAGTTGGCATCCTTGCCTTGTCCCTGATTTCAATGGCATTGATTTAAGTTTCTCTCCATTGAGTTTGACTTTGGCTATAGGCTTGCTGTATATTGCCTTTACTATGTTTAGGTATGTGCCTTTTATTCCTGATCTCTCCAAGACATTAAACATGAATCGGTGTTGGACTTTGTCAAATGCTTTTTCAGCATCTAAGGAGATGATCATGTAATTTTCTCCTTCAGTTTGTTTATGTGGTGGATTACATTAATGGATTTTTGTATGTTGAGCCATTCTTGCATGCCTGGAATGAAGCCTACTTGTTCATGGTGGATGATATCTTTGATGTGTTCTTGAATTCGGTTTGCAAATATTTTATTGAGTATTTTGCATCAATGTTCATGAGAGATAGGTCTGAAGTTCTCTTTTTTTGTTGGGTCTTTGTGTGCTTTAGGTATCAAGGTGACTGTGGCTTCATAGAATGAGTTTAGTAATGTTCTTTCTGTTTCTATTTTGTGGAATAGTTTGAGGAGAATTGGTGTTAGCACTGCTTTGAAGGTCTGGTAGAATTCTGTGCTGAAACCATCTGGCCCAGGGCTCTTTTTGGAAGGGAGACTCTTAATGACTGCTTCAACTTCCTTTGGGGGGTATAGGGCTATTCAGTCTTTCTACCTGATCTTGACTTAATGTTGGTAGATAGAATTTTATCATGAAAATTATCCATTTCATTTAGATTTTCAAATTTTGTGGCATATAGGCTTTTGTAATATGACCTAATGATTGTTTGGATTTCCTCAGTTTCTGTAGTTATGTCCCACTTTTCATTTCTGATTTTGCTGATTTGGATAGATTCCTCTCTTCTTTTTAGTTAGTTTGGCTAAGGGTTTGTCTATCTTGTTGATTTTCTCAAAGAACCAGCTTTTTGTTTCATTGATTCTTTGAACAGTTTTATTCGTTTCTAATTGATTGATTTCAGCCCCGAGTTTGATTATTTCGAGCCATCTGCTCCTCTTGGGTGTATCTTCTTCTTTTTTTCTAGGGTTTTCAGTTGGGCCATTAATTTGCTAGTATGTGATGTTACGAATTTCTTCTTGCAGGCACTTAGTGCTATAAATTTTCCTCTGAGCACTGCTTTCAATGTGTCCCATAAATTTGGGTATGTTGTGCTTTTGTTTTCATTGAATTCTAGGAAGTCTTTCATTTCTTTCTTTATTTCTTCCTTAACCCAGCTGTCATTGAGTAGCAAGTTGTTCAGTTTCCATGTGTGTGTCTGCTTTTTGTTATTTCTGTTGTTGTTGAGGTCCAGCTTTAGTCCATGGTGGTCAGATAGAATACAAGGGATTATTTCAATCTTTTTGTATCTGTTGAGGCTTGCTTTATGACCAACTATATAGTCTATTTTGAAGAAGGTTCCATGCGGTGCTGAAAAGAAGTTATACTCTTTTGAGTTTGGTTAAAAGATCTGTAGACTTCTATTAGGTCCATTTGATTTAGGGACTCTGTAAGTGTTTTTCTTTCCCTATTTGTTTTCTGTCTAGTTCATCTGTCCCTTGGTGAGAGTGGAGTGTTGAAGTCTCCCACTATTAAGGTACTAGGATCAATGTGTGATTTAAGCTTTAATATTGTTTTATTTACGAATTTAGGTGCTCTTGTATTTGGGGCATTGATATTCAAAATTGTGATGTCCTCTTGGTGGATTTTTCCTTTGATGAGGTTATAGTGGCCCTCCTTATTTTTTTTAATTAACTTGGGTTGAAAGTCTCTTTTATTAAATGTAAGGATGGCCCACTCAAGCTTGTTTTCTGGAACCATTTACTTGAAAAACATTTTTCGAGCCCTTTACTCTGAGCTAGTGTTTATCTTAGTTGCATAGGTGTGTTTCTTGCATGCAACAGAATGTTGGATCCTGTTTCCGCAACCATTCTGTTAGTCTGTATCTTTATAGTGGGGAGTTGAGTCCGTTGATTATGATAGATACTAGTGACCAACAATTGTTGCTTACTGTTGATGTGGGGTTGGTGGTGTCACTGAGTTTCATTGCTTTTATTCTTTTGGGTTTTGTTGTTGTTGTTGTTGTTGTTGTTATGTAGTTATATATTTCCTCTGTTTCCTTAGATGTAGTTGTTTTCTTTGGTTTGGAGTTTCCCTTCTAGTAAGTTCTGTAGAGCTGGGTTACTATGTAGATATTGTTCAAATTTGGCTTTGTCATGGAATATTTTGAATTCTCCGTCTATGTTGATTGAAAGTTTTGCTTGGTATAGTAGTCTGGGTTAGCATCTGTGGTCCCTTAAGGACTGCATGATTTTTGTCCAGGCCCTTCTGGCTTTCATAGTTTCTGTTGAGAAATCTGGTGTGACTCTGATAGGTCTACCTTCATATATTACTTGGCCTTTTCCCTTGCTGCTTTCACAATTATTTCTTTGTTCTGCTGGTTCAGTGTTTTGACTATGATGTGACATGAACAATTTTTTTGGTCTAGTCTATTTGGTGTTCTGTAGGCCTCTTGTATGTTTATGGACATCTCTTTCTTTAAGTTGAGATATTTTCTTCTATAATTTTCTTGAAAGTATTTTCAGGACCTTGGTGCCTGATGTCTTCTTTTTCATCTACTCCTGTTATTCCTAGATTTTGTCTTTTCATAGTGTCCTTGATTTCTTGGATGTTTTGTGTTTGGAACTTTTCTCATTTTATTTTTTCTTTGAGAGATGTGTCAATTTCTGCAAGTGTATCTTCAGCACCTGAGAGTCTCTCTTCCATCTCTGGTATTCTGTTGGTGATGCTTACATTTGTAGTTCCTGATCTTTTCTCTATGTTCTCCAGGTCCAGGTTTTTCTCTATTTGTGTTTTCTTTATTGATTCTAATTCTGTTTTTATGTTTTGCACCATTTCCTTCATCTGTTTGAATGTGGAGTCCTGCTTTTCAATGACAGCTTCAATTTTTTTGTCCGTTTCCTCTCTATATATCACTAATTTTGCCTCTACTTGTTTGGCTGTATTTGTTTGTATTTCTATGATAGCTTTGTTTATTTCTTCTTTATTTGCCTTCATTTGCATGGCTATTTCTTTGAAATCTTTGTTCATTTCCTCTTTGTTTGCCTCAATTTTTGTGGTCATTTCTCTGAGAGCTTTATTTGTTTCCTATTTTTTTCATCTCAATTTCTGTGGCTATTTCTCTGAGGGCTTTGTTCATTTCATCTTTATGGCCCTCTAATAGCTGCGAAAACATAGTTTTGAAGTCGTTTTCTTGTGTATCTAGTGAATTGAAGTGTTCATTGATTTGTGGGGGTGCTGGTGAGGTCATTATGTCCTGATTTTTGTTGTCTGTCTTCTTACCTCTGCCTCTGGGCATCTGGTTATTTATAATCCTCACTGTTTGCTCATTGAGTTTGTAGTTCAGGCTATGATCATCTCTTTCTGTTTTCTGGACTGTTTTTTTTTTTTCAGGAAGATGAGAGAGGTTCACTGGTTTGGGCCTGTGGGAAGTGATTTCCGTTTTACCTAAGTAAGGAATGTGATGCTGGCGCTATTCGCTTAAGCTTTCAGCAGGCGCAGCGTGCATGCACAGATTCTCTGACTATTGCAGTGGCCTACAGGCCAAACTAGTATGCAGCTGTGTCTGGGATCCAGGGATTGTTTACCTGGATTACACTTGTAGTCCCACAAGGCCGAGGCTTCAGCGTTAGGTTCGCTATCCCAAGAATCCCTATGATGCTCACACTAGGGGTGTTGGTGGCAGGGATCTCTTGTCTGGTTGCTTGTGTAGAGAGGCCCTGTGTCCGGGGCAAACTCTTCCTAGAAGGCACACTCACTCCCTTGCAGGACCAGTTGGAATGCACAGGGGTTCCCCTGGCTCTCTACTCTCTGATTTGATCCTGCTGGGGCAAATGCGGGTGTAGGCTAATAGTCAGCTCTGTGGCACTGTAGCAGCAAGACTTGGTGTCCACCTGCACTGTGTGCTGTCTAACCTTCCATTCCGACAAGGAAGGCTTATGGTGACTGGTCCCGGTGTAGCATGAAAGAGAGTTGGGTTGAGTGTCCTCAATCTCTAATCCCAGGCCCAGATCTCTCTGCCAGAAGCTCATATGGCGGCTGGTTCTGGGAGAGTACCAGGTAGGGTTCAGTGTCCTCAGATCCAGAACTCGGGTTTTTCTGCCAGGGGCCCCTGGGTGCACTGGAGAGGGGGTGCTGTGGTCTGTGGCAGGCTGCCTCTCTGTCCTTCCCCTCCACTAGGGCAAGCTTATGGCGGCGTTCTCAGGGGAGTGCCAAGAAGTGTTGGGTATTCTCAGTCCCTAATTGTGAGCTGGGGGTTTCTCTGCCTGGGGCCAGGGGCCGCTGGTGCTAGGACTTGGTGCTGGACCTTACTGTGCTGGACCTGGGAGAGTCTCAGGATGTGTTGAATGATCAGAGTCTCAGATCTTGAGCTGAAGTTTGTTTGCTAGGAGCAGCTGCCAGCACTGGGGTCCAGGCGCTGTGAAACCGCTGTGCGCCTCTGTATCCTTCCGCTCCACCAGGGTAGGGTTATGGCAGTGTTCTCGGGCGTGTGTCCAAAAAGATTGGATTTTCTCAGCCCTGAATCTTGGGTTTGTTTTGTTTTGTTTTGTTTTGTTTTGTTTTGTTTTGTTTTGTTTTGTTTTTGGTGGAAAATTCAGCTCTCTCTGGGGCTGGGGTACAGACAGTGTGGTCTGTGACAGATTCTGCTGGCCGCCTCCTGCCTCCTCCAAAGAGGGAGTAGCGTGTTGGATATGGGGAAGTGCCTAGGGATCACCTCCTGGAGGGTCTCCTCCCAGAGGAGTCTGCCGTGACCTGATTCTAGATGGACTCAGTTCATGGTTATTTTCTTTCGTCCTGGAAGTCTGTTCTGTGTTGATCAGCCCCTTCACTCACCAATTTCCGCATTACAGGTCCTTTGCCCTTCAGCTGAGGTGCACCCTAGCCGCCGCCATCTTCTTCCCACCCTATTCCTAGTATTCTTAGGTTTTGTCTTTTCATGTTTTCTTGGATGGTCTGTGTCAGGAATTTTTTTAGATTTATTATTTTCTTTCATGGATACATTGATTTCTTCCATTGTATCTTCCACACCTGAGACTGATTCTTCCATCTTTTATAGTCTATTGGTTATGCTTACCTATGTAGTTCCTGTTTTCTTCCCCAGGTTCTTCCTCTCCATGATTTCCTCCATTTGTGTTTTCTTTAATTTTTCCAATTCTATCTTCAGATCTTGAACCATTTTGTTGATTTCCTTCACCTGTCTGATTGTATTTTCTTGGTTTTCCTTCAAATTCTTCAGCTGTTTGGTTGAATATTCCTCTGTTTCTTTTATTTCTTTTAGTGATTTAATTATTTCCTCTCTAAAGGCCATAAACTGTTTGGCTGCATCTTCCTGTATTTCTTTACAGATGGTCATAATCCATTTGTCTTTATCTTCCTATATTTCTTCACAGATGTACATAATCTGTGTTTCTTTATTGATGGCCATATTCTATTTGACTTTATCTTCCTCTCTTTCTTTACACACTTTATTCATTTCCTCTATTATCCTCTTCTTAAGCATAGATGTAAGGTAATCTATTTGAATTTCAATTATGCTGGTGTGCCCAGGGGTGCTTGCACCTGGATAGCTGTGTTATGGAGATGCCACATTGCTCTGCCTTTTCTTGGTTGTGCTTTTAGTCTGCCCTCTACCATTGGGTTATCTGAGGTGTTGGCTATTTCTTAAATGTTGGCTTAGTTTCTGGTGCTTCCTGGAACCCTGGGTTGGAGAGAAACCCCTTGACAGGAAGATGATTTTTTTCTGAAAGCAGCCTCTTCAGCTTTTTGGGTATGGTCACTGAATGGCTGATGTTTCTCAGGTATTGCCACAGCTCACCTCAGGCATATAGACCTGAGTGTTAACTGTGGTCTTTGTTAGTCGAGGGGCTCTCCTCTCACCTGTAGAAGTCCTGGAGACAGCTGCCCTACTGCTGGGTTTCTTGCTCTGAATTTGATGAGCTACCACTGTTGTTCTTACACTCTTTTCTAGGCACAGACTCTTAAAGAACCTGGGCT
The DNA here is from genome assembly GCA_010120015.1 of Rhombomys opimus. Lineage (NCBI taxonomy): Eukaryota > Metazoa > Chordata > Mammalia > Rodentia > Muridae > Rhombomys > Rhombomys opimus. Next base: position 434,105 of record REGO01000844.1, read on the forward strand.
CCCATCGGTTTGGTCAGTTTAGCTAAGGATAACTGGTTGCCCCTTGGAGCAGTATCTGGGGGCTGAACTCTGGGATCCCAGGCTTCTGTAGTTCTGAGGTTGGAGCTCTGTGCCCCAGTACCCAAGTGGTAATTAGTGGCAGGTGAGTACAGCTGTTATGTGTTCAGTAGAAGGCTAGAATCTGGAGCCTGCAGGGACCCAGAAACTTTTCTGGAGCTGAGTGTCCTGAGGTTGGACCAGATGTTTACCCTCCAGTGTGGGGTTTCCTCCCAACAGGGAAACCCTGTCTGTCCTATTTTATGGTCCACAATTCTGCTGGAGTGGAGTGTGGAGCACGCAGGGGTTTGGCTGAGTTCCCTAAGCTTGGACCTGCGGATTCCCTATTTGTGGCGTTTTCTCCCAACAGGGTAACTCAGCCTCTGGAGCCCTGGGGCCCACAGTTCTGTCTGAGAGGGTAAGTTGGGCATGCAACAGGTCTCTGGGCTGGCACTTGTGTGCGCGCTGTTCCGCAGGACCTTTTCCAGGGTTTGACTGGACGACCTGAGGTTGGTCCAGATTTCTTCCTTCCCTGTGGGGTTTTCTCACAACTGGAAAAACCAGTCTCTGATGTTGTAGGGCCCACAGTTTAGCCTGGAAAGGTGATCAGGACATGCAAGCTTGTGGCTGTAGGCTGGTGACTTAGTGCTTGCTGGGAACTCTTCCGTGTTTTAGCTGGGCGTCCTGAGAATGGACCTAATTGGTTCCCAAACCGTGGAATTTCCTCTCACCTGGGAATCACAATTGCTGGTGTTTTAGGGCCCTGAAAGAAATCTGAAATGTTTTCTATTCCTTTTATTTAACTTAAATCACATTGTTATTGCCACTTCAGCTTTCACATCCTCCAATCTTCATAATTTGCATTTACCAACTATAATATACATTCATAGATCCTAAAACATTTTTAGACCCTCAGAACTTAAACTTTCTATCCTCAGACCTTAACAACTTTGACACTTTTTTTTTTCTTATCCAATTATGAGACACAGGTGGTTAATGACTGGAAGCAGTCATTATAAAATGAGTTCCTTTAGATAAAGAAATAGTAAAAATTACTTTGAAACCTGATTTCTCAGTCTGGTAACAAGGTAGAGTATGTATACACCTAGTGGTAGCAGTTGTCAGACAGTGAGGCTTCTGACTACATTTAAAGCAAGCCTTTTTAGTTTAGGTTCATTTTAGCCAAGAATATAATCAAGAAGGCACCTGAAACCTTGGTCTCTGTTGTTAAACTGATAAATCATTGACTAGTCTAGTCTTCAAACCCATCAGAGACCTGAGGGGAATAAATTTCACCTGGGTAAATAGAAAGTGCCTACGAAGCAGCTTCTGAATTTGTAAAAATGACAGACACTTATTGGCTTCTTGGACAGTCACCTAAGGTTACTCTGTAGTTTGTTGAAGCATCCATTTTTAGCCACCAGGCTCAGAAGATATGACAGACTTTCCTGTGAGGCAGAAATTTGGGAGGACTGTCCTACCTTTGTCTAAGCAAAGTAAGGAAGTCATCTTCCCAGTATTCTGTCTGTCTATTGTTTGGAGAGTGTCATATTAGCATGAGGCAAAGAAAAGTATACAGGCCAGTGTCCAGCTTTGTCACATTTGATGCAAGCTTCTGATAGAGGTTCTTCTTTGCCCATCATCTTCTTTTGAGGATATTAGGGGTAATGCCGGGACGTATTGTCTGTCTATCATGAAAAAAGTTTTAATAAACATTTTAAATGCTGGATTTTGCATATCGCTGGCATCTAAGGACCACTTATCTATCTAAAGTATATCTGGATAGACAAATACTTCTTGTTTCTAGTTTATTATATGCTGAATCTAAGAAAAATGTACAAGATGCTTAATAAGGCTTATTTGTGTAATTAATTACATCAGTTCTTAGCATGGCTATAATGCAGTTCTGAACATATCAAAGGATTTGATCATTTATAAGTGACTAACAACTTGCATTTCTTAATTATTCTTAAGTTTATAATAATTGCTTTCAGAAAGACTTTATATTCCATCCTTTTCAAGTTTGAGCTTTAGAGATCTAAATTTTGAATTGAAGCTCTTTTGCTGTCCATTAAACATTGACTTATAGATACAGTCCATCGAGAGACTAACAACTTTATTGATCCTACTCCGTTGCACCATTATAGGCCATTGCACATTCCTGTATGATTCAGTTTATCTAAACAACTAAAGATTAAAAGACAAAAAGCTAGAGAAACATTACTGTGAACCTGACTAGAACCTAGGCATTTATCTTGATTACCAAATATAGCTTATTTATTAATCATGTTGTTACTTACCTAAATTTTCTAGCAGCTTGGTTTTGAGCAATTGCCAAAGACATAAGTAGTTAGACATACATCTTAAATTAGCTTTTGTTATTCTGAATAGATCTTCATAACTTTAAATTTTCATCATATAGAATATATTGTAAAAACAGAGCTGAATCACATATACAATACAATTTCTATCATCATACAAAAATCCATACCAACCTAAAAATATCTGAGACTTGTTGCTGCTCTCTTAGTCTAAAAGAAGATACAATAATAATATAAAGGCCCAGTAGGACTGAGAAGTTTTCTAATTGTTGGTTTATATCATGTGATCATTTTAAGATGGTGAAGTCACATGGCAGTTTGCAAGCCATGTGGCCATGTACATCCTGGTGAGGTCACCAGCCGAGATGAAGGCATGTCACATCATTGCTATTTGAAAATATTTGTGTTTCTAGTAAATATGTATTTTTAAATGAGAGTTGCATTCAAGTTACATGTACATATATACAGAGTTAAAACTGAATTGCATACACATACACATATGCCCTAAACAAGAACTGAATTAAGGTTAAAGTCAAATTTTGTTGCAAATTATATAGATTTTAAATCATACCTAATAAGCAACTTACAAATCCTCAGATAAATTTTAAAGCATAATTTTAAGATTTTTTGAGAACACAGTGTAAAGAAATCCGAGATAAAAGATTTATTAATAATAATTTATTTATTTACTTTACATCCCTGTTGGAACTTCCCTTCCATCCTCTCCTCCCAATCTCTCACTCTCACCACCACTCCCCTATCCCTATGCCCCCTCTGATTCTTCTCAGAATAGGGGAGAATGTGCTTGCCTTAGCACAGCAAGTAACACTGGGTGCATCTTCTTCTATTAAGGCTAGATAAGGCAGTCCAATTAGGAGAAAGGGATCAAAAGGAGGCTACAAAGCTAGAGACAACACATGTTCTGCTGTTAGAGTTCCCACAGGAGGACCAAGCATATATAACATGTTATATATTGGGGGCTGGGGGAGTAGAACTGCCCAAGCATATTTTCTTATCGGTTCAGTCTTTGTAGGCCCATATGGATCCAGGTTAGTTGATTTTGTAGGTTTCTTGTGTTGTCATTGATCTCTCTGGCTCTTTTAATTCTTCCTTCCCCTCTTCCATAAGATTCCCTGAGCTCCACTTGATATTTGACTGTCAGTCTGTGCATCTGTTTTCATCAGTTTCTGGTTGAAGACACTCAGATGACTGATATGATAGTTTCCTGTCTGCAAGTATAGCAGTATATCATTAATAATGTCATGGGTAGGATCAGTTGAGTTGGATGGCTGGGTTAAAGGTTTGTGTGTTGGTTGGAGTGCCCTAACTCCATTGAAAGACCCAACTGGCTACTAAATGTGGCCAGCAGGCTCCATGTTCCCTACTTCTAGGTGTCTCAGTTGGGTCACCATCACTCTGGGAATTATCCTCTTTCCCGGAGAAGCTCATTCACTGATTTTCATTGTCTCTTCCATCTCTTCCCATCCTTTCCCACAGGGATCTCCATGACCACTACCTTTCCACTTTTTCTCTCATTGAGTTTCCTCCCTCTATTTACTTCAGATGTCTATTCTGTTTCCACTCTGGGTGAATTTAAGCATCTTCCCTTGGGCCCTCCTTGTTACTTACTTTCTTTGGTTCTGTATATTAAAGAATGGCTATTTTGTACTATATGGCTAATATCCACTTATAAATGAGTTCATACCATACGTGTCTGGGTTACCTCACTCAGAATGATATTTTCTAGTTCCATCCACTTGCCTGCAACTTTCATGATTTCCTTAAATTTAGTGGTTGAATAGTGTAAATGTACAATAGTTTCTTTATGTTCTTCTGTTAAGGGGCATCTAGATTGTTTGTTTCCAGTTCCCTGATGTTACAAAGAAATCTGCTATGAACATAGTTGAGCAAGTGTCTTTTTTTGTATAGTGGAGTATCTTTTGGGTATATGCAGGGTCTTGAGGAAAAACTATTCCCAATTTTCTGAGAAACTGTTAGATTGATTTCCAAAATGATTGAACAAGTTTGAACTCCCAGCAGTGGAGGACTGTTCCTCTTGGTCCACATCCTCACCAGCATGTGCTGTCACTTTAGTCATTAGCAATTCTCAGCAGTATAAAATGGAATCTTTTTTTCTTATTTTTTAAATTAAATTAAATTTTTATTAATTACAGTTTATTCACTTTGTATTCCAGCTGTAGCCCCACCTCCATCCCTTCCCAATCCCACACTCTTTCCCTCGGTCTTCTTCTCCTATGCCCCTCCCCCGGTTGAATAATATGGCATCATTTTTATTTCATTTCTATGATGACTATGGACTGAAAAACTTGTTTAAGTGCTTCTTGGCCGTTACATATTTCTCTGCTTATCTCTGCACACAGTTCTTTAAAAATGTATTTGTTTATTCACTTTATATCCTTAATGCACCCGCTCACTCCTCTCCTCCTAATCTCAACCTCCCACACTCTTCCCCCTTCTCTTCTCTATTTCTACTCAAAACGGGGAGTCCTGCTCCTTATCACCCCACTCCAGCACATCCAGTTTCATCAGGACTGAGCCAGTCATCTTCTAAGTGCTTTCTCTTACACAAAGGCAAGACAAGTGATTTAAAGCCAGGCAACTGAGTCTATGTCATAGACCCTCTCCTCCCCCTGCTCCACTTTCTAAGGAAACCACTATCCCATATCTGACAGAGGGCTAATATACAAAATATATAAAGAACTCAAGAATTTAAGCACAAAGAAACCAAATAATCCAACTAAAAAATGGGGTACAGAAATAAACCAAGAATTTTCAACAGAGAAATATCTAATGGCCAAGAAACACTCAGAGAAATGCTGAATGTCCTTATTCATCGGGGACATGCAAATCAAAACTACTTTGAGATTCCACCTTACACCCTTACATCCACCAGAATGGTTAAGATAAAAAACGCAAGTTTATGCAGTTTTTCAGTTGGGTTGTTTGGTTCCTTGGTGTTCAATTTTTTGACTTCTTTGTAAATTTTGGATATTAGCCTTCAATCACATATAGTGTTAGTGAAAATCTTTTCCCATTATGTAGGCTGCATCTTTGTTCTATTGATTGTGCATTTTGCCTTATTTTGCCTTTCAGTTTCATGAGGTCTCCTTAATTAATTGTTGATCTTAGTGCCTCAGCTGTAGTGTTGTGTTCTGGAATTTGTCTCCTGTACAAATGCTTTCAAGGATATTCCCCACTTTCTCTTCTGTTATATTTACTGTATCTCATCTTACATTGAGAATTTGATCCACTTGGACTTGAGTTTTGCACAGGGTGATAAATTTGGATCTATTTGTATTCTTCTACCTGCAGACTTCTAGTAAGATCTGTACCGTTTGTTGAAGATACTCTCTTTAAATTTTATTTTATGGTTTTGGTTTTTTGTTTGTTTGTTTATATTTTGTCAAAAATCAAGTGTCTATAGGTATAAGGGTTTATTTCTGGATCCTCAGTTTGATTCCACTGATCAATCTGTCTATAATTATATCAATACTGAGTGGTTTTTATTAGTATTGCTCTGTAGTACAGCTTGAAATCAGGGGTGGTGTGTTGGTATAGTGTTCTTCTGGAATGTATACAATTTACCCTTGCTCATTCAAATGCTGATTTCTCTAGCCCACTATCTGGTTTCATGACATTGCATTGTTATGCTTACATGTCTCAAAGTTTACGAAACATGCTACCATTTGTTCTCTGCATTACCAATAAAAATAACCAGGCAATGATGAGCAATGAAAAGAATAGGGCAGGACATGTTGCTTTGGAGGGGAGAAGAAAGAAGTGAGGAGTAGGAGAGATCAGAGAGGAGAGGACCTGGAAACATCAGGAGAAATGAACAGGACATAAGATATGACTAAAAAGCAAGTATAATGTGGGAAATATGAATGGGAGGAAGGTATTTGGGAGATTTAGAAAGGAGTAATTATTGCCCAGCATTGTGCCCTAGGTTAATTGAATAAATTCAAGTCTCTGTGTAGTGATTTTGGTATACAGCTGGAATAGGAATAACTAAAGTAAAACTAATTAAATAACTAAATAACTAAAAGTTAAATCAATATTAAGTATTAACATTCATTAACAGTGGTGATACCTCCAGATGTTCTTTTATTGTACAGGATTGCTTTAGCCATCTGTTTTGTTTATTTTTTCATATGAAGTTGAAAATTTCTCTTTGAAGAAATCAAAAGAAGAACTGTTTTGGAATTTTGATGAGAATTGTATAGAATCTAGTGATTGGTTTTAGAAAGATGGCCATTTTGGCTATGTTAATCTTACTGATCCATGAACATTGCAGATCTTTCTATCTTCAAATTCTTTCTTCAAAAACACGAAGTTCTTGTCACAAAGGTCTTTCACTTGCTTGGTTAAAGTTGCACCAAGAAATTTCATATCATTTGTGGTTATTATGAAAGATGTTGTTTCCTTAATTTCTTTCTCAGACAATTTATGACTTGTATAAAGGTGGGCTACGGATTTTTTTTTGGGGGGGGTAAATTTGTATCCAGCCAGTTTTGCTGAAGCTGTATGAGATCTCTAGTAGAATTTTGTTGTTATTGATTAGTTGTATCATACCATCTGCAAAAAGTCACACTTTGACTTCTTCCTTTCCAATTTCAATATCCTTGATCTTCTTTTTTTACTTTTTCTTATGAATTACATTTTATTAACTCTGTATCCCAGCTGTATCCTCCTCCCTCATTCCCTCCCAATCCCACACTCCCTCCCTTATCTCCTCCTGGCCCCTTTCCAAGTCCACTGATAGGGGAGGACTTTCTCCACTTTCATCAGACCCTGTTTTATCAGGTATCTTCAGGACTGGCTGCAAAGTCTTCCTTTTTGGCCTAGCAGGACTGCTCTTCCCTTGTGGGTTGGGGAGGTCAAAGAGCCTGCCATTGAGTTCATGTCAGAAATAGTCTGTGTTCTCCCTACTAGGGAAAATCCAATTGGTTACTGAGCTACCACGGGCTACATCCAAGCAGAAGTTCTAGGTTATATCCATACATGGTCCTTGATTGGAGAAACAGTTTCATATAAGACCCCTGTGCCCAGATATATTTGGTCTTTGTAGAGCTCCTATTTTTTCCATGTCATACTAACTCTCCCTTCTTTCATATGATTCCTTACACTGTGCTGAAGGTTTCATTATGAGTCTTAGTATCTGCTTTGATACACTGCTAGGTAGAGTCTTCCAGAGGCCCTCTGCGGTAGTCTCCTGTCCTGTCACTTGTTTTCTCTTAAGTCCAATGCCCATCCCTTTTGTCAATAAATGGGACCTCATGAAACTGATAAAGCTTCTGTAAAGCAAAAGATACTGTTGTGAGAACAAAATGACAGCCTACAGCCTGAGAAAGGATCTTCACCAACCCTATATCTGACAGAAGGCTGATATCCAAAATATATAAAGAACTAAAGAAGTTAACAAGCAATAAATCAAGCAATCCAATTAAAAATGGGATAAGGAGCTAAACAGAGAAATCTCTGTAGAGGAATATAGAATGGCAGAGAAACACTTAAAGAGATTCTCAACAACCTTTGTATCAGAGAGATGCAAATCAAAACGACCCTGAGATTTCACCTTACACCCATTAAAATGGCTAAAATAAAAAACTCAAATGATAACACGTGCTGGAGAGGTTGTGGAGAAAGGAGAAACCTTTCCCATTGCTGGTGGGAATGTAAACTGGTACAACAACTTTGGAAATCAATCTGGTGCTTTCTCAGACAATTAGGAATAGTGCTTCCTCAAAACCCAGCTATACCACTCCTAGGCATATATCCAAAAGGCAAATACACAACAAGGACATTTGCTCAACCGTGTTTGTAGCAACCTTATTTGTAATAGCCAGAACCTAGAAACAACCCAGATGTCCATTAACGGAGGCAGTCAAATGGTGAGATCTAGAAAAGATCATTCTGAGTGAGGTATCCCAGAAGGAGAAAGACACACATGATATATACTCACTTATGTAGACCTATAAGATATGATAAACATAATGAAATCTATATACCTAAAGAAGATAAACAAGAAAAAAGACCCGGGGTAAGATGATCAATCGTCACTTAGAAATCCTTGATCTTCTTTAGTTATCTTATTGCACTAGTTAGAACTTCAAGTTCTATATTGACTATGTAGGGAGAGAGTGAGCAGCCTTATCTTGTCCTTGATTTTAGCAGAAATTTTTTTAAGTTTCTCTCCGTTTAACTTACTGATGGCTATTGGTTTTTTTGTATATTGCCCTCATTTGTGTTTAGGTGTATGCCTTGTATCTCTGATATCTCCAAAGCTTTTAACATGAAAGGTGTTTTTTTTTCCTTCAGTTTGTTTATATGGTTGATTACACTGATGGGTTTTCATATAATGAACCATCCCTGCACCCCTGGTTTGAAGTCTATTTGATCCTGGTGGATGATGTTTTTAAAGTATTCTTGGATTCTGTTTCAAGTATTATTATTTTTTTTTAGTATATTTGTGTCTATGTGCATGAGTGAAACTGGTCTGATATTCTTACTTTGTTGAGTCTTTGTATGGTTTTGGTATCAGGGTGACTGTGGTTTCATAGAATGAGTTTCAAAATGTTCCTTCTGTTTCATTTTTATGGTATAGTTTGAGGAATATTGGTATTAGCTCTTCTTTGAAATTCTGGTAGAATTCTGAACTAAAACCATCTGACCCAGAGCTATTATTTTTTTCCCAGTTGGGAAAATTTTAATGATTGCTTCTATTTTCTTGAGGATTAAAGGTATATTTAAATTGTTTTCCTAATCTTGATTGAACTTTAGTATGTGTTATCTGTCAAGAAGCTCCTCACTTTTATTTCAATTTTCTAATTCTATGATGTACATCCTTTTGAAGTAAGGCCTAATGATTCTTTGAATTTCCTCAGTGTCTGTTGTTATATCACCATTTTCATTTCTGAGTTTGTTGATTTGGATACTGTTTATTTGCCTTCTATTTAGTTTATATAAGGGTTTTCATATCTTATTGATTTTCTCAAAGAATATGCTATTAGTTTTGTTGAATCTTTGTATTATTCTTTTTTGTTTTTAATTTATTGATTTTTACCCAGAGTTTGATTATTTCCTTTCATCTACTTGTCTTCAGTGTGTTTGCTTCATTTATTTCTACAACTTTCAGATGTAATAAATCTTTCAGATGTAATAAAAAAGTCCATGAATGAAGAGAATGTGCAGGGTGTCTGTAGTACTACAGAAGGGGGTGAAAAGGAATGCATTTATGTGTGTAGGATGAGATCCAGAGCCCCATGGAGGACAATAGGTAAAGAATTGGACTCTAGATTCTGAAAGGAAGTCTACAAGCAAATTATCTGTACATAACTCCAGAATGGTCTCAAAACATATGCTGCTGCAGTGGGGATGTTGTGTATTGAGTAAACTGCACACTGCAGTTTTGACTCCCAGTTGTTACAAACTTACAAGCAAGATATTTATGCTGTGTGGAGAGGAAGATCAGACAGAAACAATCAGGGCTTGCTGTGAGGAAAAATAAATAAAAACAGATTTTTCCCTATGTTTTGAAAGGGCTAAAATAGCAGAACTGACTCCATTTTGGTTTTCATACTTCATCCAAGGCTAGCTTATCAGTGGAGTAATTTAGATCAGATCCAACCTTTGAGCTCTGAGAAAAACCAAAGAATGTTCTTGGCAGTTGCAGCTAGACATAGCAACCGAGGCCAACTGATAAAGACAGGGTCAGTTAAGGAAAACATAAGTTGTTCTCAAGGTTGAAATGTTCCTTTAGACAATCTGTTCCTCTCTGTGATTTGGCCAGATGCTGTTAACCAATTAGGTCAAAGTGCATTTCATTCCTTTACCCTTTGTCAACCATGTAATGCCAAGGCTTGGAAGCCCCTGCTTATGGTTTTGTCCATTAAAAATAATAATTATAGAAGAAAAAATAAAACAAACCCTGTTCCCTTGGAGCTCGGGGTTGTTTTTTCCCTACTGCTTCATCAGGAGGGATTGTGTCCCAAGCTCATGTTTGTAATAAAGATTCTCTTGCATTTGCATCAGTCTCCTGTTCCTTGTGATCTCAGAGGTCTTAAGATCTGAGCATAACAGTTTCTCTTGTCCGTTGGTGTATACTGAGGTCAGGTTTGATAAGTTTAGAATCTAGGTGTATCAGGACACAGTTCCCCTGAATGAGGAATCCCAGGCCTGGGTCCAAAGTCTTGTAGGGCCCCAGAGAAAATTGAACTGAAAAGACATAGGCTGTACATGGATCATCATTCATTGGACAGGGGCCAGGGTGAAATCTGAGCACAAACATATTCTTTACCTGATACCAACATTTTCAAGAGAAGCCAAGAGGACAGTAAACCCTGCTGAAAAAGCAAAGACAGACTCAGAGAAGCACTTAAGCCAAGTTAGAGAACTCACCAATTGTCAGTGTTGGATGGAGTGCCGAGCAGTATGGACCAGAAAGCAGATAGATCTGTTACAAATATTGTTATGCCTAGATCATGAGACTCCCAAGAGACCACCAGAAACATGGGTCTGATGCAAACACACAAGGGTCTTTATTCAAGCTGGAGCTTTGGCCGCCAATCATCCCTGATGTATTAGTTCAGAAAGAGCAGATCTAAGCCTCAGGAGGGCAGAGTTTTTAAAGGGAAAAACAGCAAGAGGGGAATTCCAAGCCTTGGTGTTACAGAATTTGTTAAAAAGGGAGGAGATAGATTGACATAGATTGAGCTTTAAGCTAATTGGTTCAGGCCAGTTGGCCAAATTGCAAGGGGGAAACAGACTACTGAAAAGGAACATCTTGACCTAGGAACTATGTATGTACTTTTGTTTCACTGTAGGTTCCCAGATGCAGGGCCTGATTATTCTTGCCAATTTCCTCCTGTGGGCCCACTTGTTCTTGCCAAATTTCTCTGTGATTTTTCATTTTCTAGTTTCTTTCTGTGGTTTTTTTAACTGCTAAGTTCCTGGTGGGAGAACTTGAGGCACTTAAAGTACAGGACCATTCAAAATGGTGTCTGAAAAAACATGATGGAGTTAGTTCTGCTCTTGCTCTCTCAATGTAAGAAGAGACAAAAATCCCAGTGTGACCAGACAACAGGAGAGTCCCTCGAGGTCATGGCACCAATGTTATAAAATATAATGCAGGGAAGGGTTACCTTTGGCAGGCTGAGCAGAGGTGCACCTTTCAGAAATGATGCCATGTAAAAGATCTGGTGTAAAAGAGGTTTATTGGTGGAGAGTAGAGGAGTGAGGAAAAGGAATAAAGGTATGACTAGTGTGTAGAGGAAATTTAATCCAGCAGCATGGCTACTCTAGGTGGAATACAGACAAACCCTTACCACACACCCTTAGCACAAACCTTTATTCCTTCTGGCTGGAATATAGATATGCCCTTAGTACAAACCCTTAATCCCAAACAATGAAGGTAAAGCTAATTGGTAGGAGGAAACAGCCAGGTTTGAATTTGTTTGTTAGTTCTGTGCAGATCATAAGAGGAAGTTGAAGCCAGAGAGCAGCATAGAAAGAAAAAAAACAAAAAAACAAAAACAAAAACAAAAAACAACAAAACAGCAGTGTTACTAGGATAGTTTCATAGAGACAGGTTGAAGAGAAAAGAAGCTAGACACAGGTGAAGATAGAATGAGCCAGAGAATGAGACAGAGCCAAAAATGAGAAAAGATTGCTAGAGTTAGTTTGAGGACAGAGCAATTCAGTCAGAAGCTAAGTGAAGTCGGTTTGAAATAGCTTGAAGAGGCATCTGAGCCAGAAGAGCTGAGTTGAGACAGCTACCCAGACTTCAGAAAGAACAAGTAAGGGAGAGGTTATTCAGCAGTAAGTTTCAGATGCTGAAAGTATTATAAGCCTAGATTAAATTGTGTTGAAGATAGAAGAATCCAGGACTAGGCCTAAGTTACCAAGAAAGCAGCAAGCCTCTGAGATTACAATTACATCAGGCAAATAAAAGTTACTTTTACACAAGTGGGAATATAAACAGGCAGACAGACAAGGAACAGAGACATGAGGACAGAGAGAGATGGGTAGAGAGGAAGAGAGAGGGTGCACATGCTGGTAATACAGAGCTTGCGCAGATAGTTTTATGGACACAATATACAAAGGATTTTTTTAGGTAGCATTCAAGGACTTCCATTCCTAGCTCATGAAGACGTCTCCATTCCTGTTTCCCTAGGATGTCTTTGCTCTAGTCAGAGATTTCTACTACCACCTTACTGGATGCACTCTGTTTCTACCAACTATTTCTCTGTGCCTTTCTATCTATGTAAAATTAATTAATTCTTCAGCACATTGACTAATCTTAATAGTTAAGATACATTAGCAACATCAATCCAGTGTTATTTACCACTTCTGAACTGTTCCTCTAACCTGGAACTAAATGTCAATATGTCTTGAAGGGATGTGCTTTGTTCCTGATGTCTACATTGCATATCTGAATAGTGCTAAGTGCAAAGCCTTTGCTGTTCAATTTTAATGCAAGTGGTAGGAACAGCAAGATTTGCTAGTCTCTCTATAAACTGTATCTGATTAAAAGGTTTGTTTTGATTTTAGTTCAAAAAAAGCAGATTTAAAGTTTTGCTAACAACTGCAGTTTGTTAAGATGTTGAGCTATACCTAGTGTCTTTCTTTAGGTATTTTTTAAGGTTAAGCCTAGGATGGGTAACTAAAGTTGCCTTTATAAATCTACTTAAAATATGGTCTAGATAGCATTCTGTTCTATAGGACACAGTTTAGAGCAGATAATAAAGATAAACAAAGAGTAACTCAGATATGCTGGCCCTCAAGCTTGTCAGAGATCTGATGAATATGGCATTTTAACTGTGTAAGCTTATTGTGACAGAAAGTCTGGAAGTCCTGGCAGTAGCTCCCCAAGGTCTCCGAGAAGATTTGGGCACAATGACAGATGACTTTGACTCTGGATTGTGGTATGGTAACCACTGGGCAATACTGCCTCAACTGGCCCACTGCTAGGGCCTAGCCTAAACTGTGAACAAAGCTGTAGAAAGTTTACATGCTTCTGTAACCAAACCTTACCTCAATGACAGATCAAAAACAAAGCCTTCTTTAAATATTGCCAGTGATTGGGTAAATAAAGTCCCCTCCAGGTAGACAGAGGTTCCCATGTACAAACCTCATCAATCCAAACCTTTAAATGTATACCTACAGGATTTTCTCTATACTCAACCTTATCTTTTGCCTATATATGTGTTTCAGTGTCCTGCCAAACACAGATGTTTCCTATAGCCACAACAGTGCCAAAGCAGCTACAGGTGTTCAACTCCGACCTCATGGACTTCCAACAAGCTGGACCTGCACCTTCCCTCCCAGCCATGGATGTTCTTGCAGACCCTGGAAAGCATCAAAGCAGCCAATTCTTCCTGGGCTTGGCCAACACTTCAGCCTTTTGACCTCCCTACAGCGCCCCCAGTGTCAGCAGGATGGAGCCAGAAGAGAATCTACTCCTTTTGTTGTTAACAAAAGGCTGAAGTTGTGTGCTTCAGGACCAGGACAAGCAGCTCCAGGTTCCCCCAGTGTTCCCCAGTCCTTCCCCGATGCCTTGCTTGGCTGGCAACTCTCTGTTGACAACCCTCTACCCTAAATTTTCCAGGGCAGAGACTTCTCTTATTCTTAACCTTGCAACCTGACCATTTGTTGCTATAACTCTTCTCTCACTCAACCTCTTGCATGACAACCAAGAGCTGCTTCCAATGAGCCTAAATTTGTATTCTTTAACTTACCTTATAAAAGGCAGCCCAAGCTCCCTATTTTTAATTATAGAAAAAGGGAGGAATGTTGGGATCAGTAAGCAGGCACTTCTACAGGCAGCCCCAAGGGACCTGACAGACCAGTTATCAGGCATTTGTGAAGACACCCAGACCACCTGCTGACCACCTGGAACTACCTGCACATGCCCTGGGTCACCCTATAAGAGAACTGGAGCCCTCCCCCTCGCTCTCTCTCTTACTCCCCTCCTCTCTCTCTTTCTCTCTTTCTCTCTCTCTCTGCCACCCCCCTTCCCCTAATAAACCTCCCACGTGGAACCGATCTCGTGGTGTGATTTGTGAACCCGCCTGTAACCTTCACATGCGCACAGGCACACGTTTCCTATCACTTTTAGACTAAGAAAAGTCTCATTTTAAATTCATTTTAAAGATCGAATTGTTTTCACTGGTATAATTTGGTATTGACTTGTAAAATTAAAAATGTGTTTAAGGCTATGAAACACTTTAAAGTTTATCAGGTATTTTATAATAATGTTTTTATCAATTTCATATATATATATATAAAACTCTGGGTTGTGTTTTTGCAGCATGCTGTATGTGTGATTCAGCCCTGGTTTCTGAAGGTCTATTCAGAAACAGACTGATTTAAAGTGTGAGCATTTCTGTCAGTTCCTGAATGAATGGATTAATGCTGTTTCTTTTGGGCCGATAAGTGTGATATGGCCAGAATAGTTCAACTATAGCTTTAAAATTGTTCTATACTCTTCTATTATGTAGGTGATTCTAAAACTTATTTGATTACTATGTTAAAACATGGTTAGGGGAAACTGTAAATGTTCCACAATGCTATGTCATAGAAGCCAGCAACAGGACCAGAAACTCCTAATGACTTTATTTTAATTGCTTGCCATTACCTTTAACAACATGTGGCTGACAGCCATGTTCGTTCAGGGATAAAGGGGATGGAGCCCTGGTTTTGCCACAATATTTGTTGAGGGATGCCAACTATGTTCACGTCTCTGTTTAGCACTAAGTACAACTTTTGTCTGTCCTTTAAACTTTTGCAGTTCGTTTTTTTTTCATTTTCATTTTTATTTTTATTAGTTACATTTCATTATCTTTGCATCTCCCTGTAGCTCCTTCCCTCCTCCCCTCCAAATCCCACCTTCCTTCCTTCTTCTCCACTCATGCCCCTCCCCAAGACCACTGAGAGCAGAGGTCTTCCTCTCCTTCATTCTGATCCTCAGGACTGGCTTCATTGTCTTCCTCTGGGCCTGGTAAGGCTGCTCCCTCCTGATCAAAGACCAGGCCAATCAGTTCTTGTCAGAGACAGTCCCTGGTTCCCATTATGATGGAACCCACTAGGACACAGAACTTCCATGGGTTACATCTGTGCAGGGGTTCTAAGTTATCTCCATGAATGGTCCTTGGTTGGAGTATCAATCTCAGAAAAGAACCCTGTGCCCATATTTATTTGGTTCTGTTGCTCTCCCTGTGGAGCTCCTGTCCCCTCCAGGTCTTTCTATCTCCTCCTTCTTTCCTAAGATTCCCTGCACTCTGCCCAAATTTTGGCTATAAGTCCTAGCATGTGCTTTGATACACTTCAGAGTAGAGCTTTTCAGAGGCTCTCTGTGGTAGGCTCCTCTCATGTTCCCCATTTTTTCCCTCTTCTGATGTCCATCCTCTGCCTTTCTGATTGGGGATTGAGCTTCTTAGCCAGAGTCTTCCTTCTTGATTAGTTTCTTTAGGTGTACAGTATGTTTACCCTATCTTATAAATCAAATATCCACTTATGGGTGAGTATATACCCTGTGTGTCTCTCTGCTTCTGGGATACCTCCCAGTACACACAATTTATCTGAAAATTTCATGATTTCCTTGTTTTTTATTGCTGAGTAACATTGCATTGTGGAGATGTACCACAATTTCTGTATCCATTCTTAAACTGAGAGGCATCTGGGTTGTTTCCAGGTTCTGGCTCTTACAAATAAACCTGCCTCAAACATGGATGAGCAAATGACCTTGTGTACTTCAGTATCTTTTGGATATATGCCTAGGAGTAGTAGAGATGGATCTTGAGGAAACACTATTTGTAATTGTCTGAGAATGTGCCAGATTGATTTCCAAAGTGGTTTTACAAGTTCACATTCCCACCAGCAGTGGAGGAGGATTCCACTTTCTCCACATCCTCTCCAGCATGTGTTGTCACTTGAGTTTTTGATCTTAGCCATTTTTATGTGTATAAGGTGAAATCTCAGGGTTGTTGTGATTTGCAACTCCATGATGACTAAGGACACTGAGCATTTTTTAAGTGTTTCTATGCCATTCGATATTCTTCTATTGAGAATTCTCTGTTTATCACTGTACTCCATTTTTTAATTGGATTAATTGATTTGTTGTTGTTTAGCTTCTTGAGTTCTTAACATATACTGGATATTAGCCCTCTGTCAGATATAGGGGAAGATCATATCCCAATCTGTAGGCAGTCATTTTGTACTAACAACAGTGTCCTTTGATTTACAAAAGCTTTTCAGTTTCATCAGATCCCATTTATTGATTGATGCTCTTAGAGCCTGTGCTGTTGGTGTTCTGTTCAGAAAGTTGACTCCTGTGCCAATGGGTTCAAGGCTTTTCCCCATTTTTTTCTTCTAACATTTTTACTGTGTCTGGTTTTATATTAAGGTGTTTGATCCACTTGGACATTAGTTTTGGGCAGGGTGATAAGTATGGATCTATTTGCATTTTTCTATATATAGACATCCAGTTAGACCAGCAACATTTGTTGAAGATGCTATTGTTTTTCTGTTGAATGGTTTTGGAATATTTGTCAAAATCAGGTGTCCATAACTGTGTGGATTTATTTCAGGGTCTTCTATTCCATTCCATTGATCCACCAGTCTGTTTCTATGCCAGTATGATGAAGTTTTTAGTATTGTTGCTCTATAGTACAGCTTGAGATCAGAGATGGAGATGCCTTCAGAAGATATTTTACTTTAGAGAAATGCTTTAGTGATTCTGGGTTTCTTGTTATTCTATATGGTGTTGAAAATGTTTCTTTCAAGGTCTGTAAAGAATTGTGTTGGTAATTTGATGGGAATTGCATTGAATCAGTAGATTGCTTTTGGTAAGATAGACATTTTTACTATGTTAATCCTGTCAAACCATGAGCATGGGAGATCTTTCCATCTTCTGATATCTTCTTCTAATTCTTTCTTGAGACTGAAATTTTTTTTCAACCTAGTCTGATTTTCTTGGTTTGGGTCACACCAATGTACTTTATGTGTTTTGTGGCTATTGTGGACAGTGTTGTTTCCCTAATTTCTTTCTCAGCCCTTTTGTCTTTTGTATACAGGAGGGCTACTGATTGTTTTGAGTTGATTTTGTATCCAGCCACTTTGCTGAAGGTGTTTGTCAGCTGAGAGAAGTCTCTGGTTAAATTTTTGGGCTACTCATACATACTATTATATCTGTGAATAGTGAAACTTTGGCCTCTTCCTCTCTGATTTATATCCCCTTGATCTCCTTTAATTGTCTTATTGCTCTAGCAAGGATTTCAAGAACTATGTTGCAGAGATATGGAGAGAGTGGGTACTTTGCCTTGTCCCTGATTTCAGTGGGATTGATTTAAATTTCTCTCCATTGAGTTCGATGTTGGCTATAGGCTTGCTGCATATTTCCTTTACTATGTTTAGATATGTGCCTTGCATCCCTGATCTCTCCAAGACTTTAAACATGAATGCATGTTGGATTTTATAAAATGCTTTTTCAGTATCTAAGGAGATGATCATGTGGTTTTTCTCCTTCAGTTTGTTTATATGGTGCATTAAATTTGTGGATTTCCATATACTGAACCACAACTGCACGCCTGGGATGAAGCCTACTCCTTCTTGGTGGATGATATCTTTCACTTGTTCTTCTATTCAGTTTGCAAGTATTTTCTTGAGTATTTTTGCATCAATATTCATAAAGGAGATAGGCCTGAAATTCTTTTTCTTTGTTGGGTCTTTGTGAGACTTAGGTACCAAGGTGACTGTGGCTTCATAGAATGAATTTGGTAGTGTTCCTCCTGTTTCTATTTTGTGGAATAGTTTGAAGAGTATTGGTGTTAGCTCTTCTTTGAAGTTCTGGTAGAATTCTGGACTGAAACCATGTGGCCTATGCCTTTTTTACATGGGAGATTTTGATGTCAGCTTCTATTTCCTTAGGGGATATAGGACTATTTAATTGATTTACCTGGTCTTGATTCAGCTTTGGCAAGTGGAATTGATCAAGAAAACTTTCCATTTCATTTAAAGTTTCAAATTTTGTGGTATATAGTCTTTTGAAGTAAGATCTAATAATTGTTTGGATTTCCTCAGTGTCTGTGGTTATGTCCCCCTTTTCATTTCTGATTTTGTTAATTTGGATGGTATCTCTCTGCCTTTTAGTTAGCTTGGCTAAGGGTTTGTCTATCTTGTTGATTTTCTCAAAGAACCAGCTCTTTGTTTCATTGATTCTTTGAATTGTTTTATTTGTTTGTAATTGATTGATTTCAACCCTGAGTTTTATTATGTCCAGCTGACTATTCTTCTTTGTCATGTCTGCTTCATTTTATTCCAAAGCTTTTAGGTGACCCATTAAGTTTCTTGAATGAGATGTTTCTAATTTCTTCTTGAAGGCACTTAGTGCTATGACCTTTCCTCTTAGCACTACTTTCATTGTGTCCCATAACTTTGGGTATATTGTGCCTTCATTTTCATTGGATTTTAGGAAGACTTTAATTTATTTATTTAGTCCCCGACCCTGCTGTCATTTAGTAGAGAGTTGTTCTGTTTCGATGGGTGTGTAAGTTTTTTTTTCTCTTTCTGTTGTTGCGAGGTCCAGCTTTAGTCCATGGTGATAGGATACAAGGGACTATTTCAATCTTCTTCTATCTGTTGAGGCTTGCTTTGTGACCAACTATATGGTCTATTTTGGAGAAGGTTCCGTGAGGTGCTGAGAAGAAGATAAATTCTTTTGTGATTTGGGGAATGGTTCTTTAGATGTCTGTTAAGTCCATTTGATTCATGACCTCTGTTAGATTTATTATTTCTTTGTTTAAGTTCTATTTTGTTGACCTGACCTTTTTTGAGATTGGGGTGTTGAAGTCTCTCACTATTAATGTGTGAGGATATATGTGTGGTTTTTTAAGTTTCATCAATGTTTCTTTTACAAATGTGGGTGCCCTTGTATTTTAGGCATAGATGTTCAGGATTGTGATATCTTTCTGGTGAAATTTTCCCTTGTTGAGTATGAAGTGTTCTTCTCTATCTCTTTTGATTAATTTTGGTTGAAAGTTCATTTTATTAGATATTAGAATGGCTACTCTTGCTTGCTTCTTAAGTCCATTTGCTTGGAAAACTGTCTTCAAGCCCTTTGCTCTCAGGTAATATTAATCTTTGTGACTTAGGTGTGTTTCTTGTATGCAACAGATTTTTGGTTCTTGTTTATGCTTCCATTCTGTTAGTCTGTGTCTTTTTATTGGAGAATTGAGTCCATTGATGTTGAGAGATACCAATGCCTATTAGATCCTTTGATTTTAATGTTGGCTGTGGTAGTGTGTTTGTGTGCTTGGTTACTTTTCATTTTCCTGTAGTGATGCTAATTATTTCCTGTTTTTTTTTTTTTAATTAGTTAGTTTTCTTGGGTAGTGTTTTTCCTTCTGGTATTTTCTGTAATGCTGCATTTGTGTGTAGGTGTTGTTTAAATTTCTTTTTCTCTTTGAATATCTTGTTTTCTATATCTATGATGACTGAAAAGTTTTGCTGGGTATAGTAGCATGGGCTGATATCTGTGTTCTCTTAATGATCTGCATGATGTCTTCCCAGGTCCTTCTGGCTTTCATAGTTTCTGTTGAGAAGTCAGGTGTGATTCCGATGAGTTTGACAGTATATGTTACTTGGCCTTTTTCCCTTGCAGATTTTAGTACTTTTTTCTTTGTTCTGTATACTTACTGTTTTGATTATTATGTGGAAGTAGGATTTTCTTTTCTGGTCTAATTTATTAGGTGTTCTGTAGGCCTCTTGTATGCTTATAAGCCTGTCCTTTAAGTTGGGGAAATTTTCTTCTATGATTTTGTTTAAATATTTTCTGGGCCTTGGAGGAGGGAATCTTCATTTTCCCCTATTCCTATTATTCTTCAGTTTTGTCTTTTCATGTTATCATGAATTTCTTTGTTGGTCTGTGTCAGTAATTTTTTAGATATATCATTTTCTTTGATAGATACATCGAGTTCTTCCATTGTATTTTCCACACCTGAGATTCTTTCTTCCATCTCTTATATAGTCCGTTAGTTATGCTTACTTCCTTAGTTCCTGTTTTCTTTCCTAGGTTCTCCTTCTCCATGATTTCCTCCATTTATGTTTTCTTTAATTTTTCAATTCTTTCTTCAGATCTTGAACTATTTTGTTGATTTCTTTCACCTCTCTGACTGTAGTTTTCTGTTTTTCCTTCAATTCCTTCACCTGTTTGTTTGAACTTTCCTCTGTTTCTTTTATCTCTTTCAGTGATTTAATCATTTCCTCTCTGAAAGCCACAAATGGTTTCGCTGCATTTTCCTGTATTTCTTTACAGATGGCCATAATCGGTTTGATTTTATCCTCCTCTAATTCTTTACGCATTTTGTTTGTTTCCTCCATTAACCTCTTCATAAGCATAGATGTAAGATAATCTTTTTGAATTTCATTGTTGTTAGGGTGTCCAGGGTTACTTACCTCTGGAATACTGGTTTCTGAGGATGCCATATTGCTTTGTCTTTTATTGATTGTGTGTTTCTGCTGGCCTCTACCCATCTGGCTGTCTAATGTGCTTTTGATAATTTCTGGTGCCTACTGGCTCCTGAGGTGGATAGAATCCCCTTGGCAGGGTTCTAAAGGAGATCTTCTCAGCTTTTTGGGTGAATGGTGTTGCTTCTCAGGAATTGTCACAGTTCATCTCAGGCATATGGACCATTGTGGTTACTGTGCTGTCTTGGAAGGCTCACCTCTCATAAGGAGAAGTCCTAGAGATGGCTACCCTACTCCTGCATTTCTTGCTCTGAATTTAGTGAACTGCTGCTGCTCTTAAGGTGTTTTTGTTGGGTGCAGCCCTCTTAAAGAACCATGGATTCCTGTGGTTTTGTCAGTTTAGCTAAGGATCACTGGTTGGACCTCGGAGTAGTATCTAAGGGCTGTTCCAATGGCTCTCAGGCTTTTGTAGGTTTGAGGTATCAGCTGTGTGCTCCAATGCCCTAGCCATAGTCAATGGCAGGTGAACACAGCACTGATACCTGCAGTAGAAAACTAGAGCCTAGAGCCTGCATGAACCCAGAAAGACTCCTGGAGCTGGGTGTCCTGAACATTGGACCTGATGTTTTCCCTGCTGTGGAGTTTCCTTCTGACAGGTACACCCAGACTGTGGTTTCAGTACTGAAGTTCTGTCTGGGATGGTGAGTAGAACATGCAGGCACAGGGGGTGGCTCAGGCCTTGTTGGTGATTGGGTGCCTGGGCCTCTGCCAAAACTTGGTAACTTTTCCAGAAAAATTTTCAGGATGGAGGTTATCAGCTGAGTGCTCTGAGGTTAGACCTGCTGTTCCCCTCACTGTGGGTTTCCACCCAACAGAGAAACTCAGTCTCTGTGCCCTAGGGCCCACAGTTCCATATGGGGCAGTGAGTTAGGCATGCAGGCAGAACTCTGTGCTGGCACCCATGCACCCTGCTCTGGGCTGGCTGCTGGGTCCCTGCCAGACCCTGGGTCTTTTCCAGGGATTGTCTGCATAACCTAAAGTCGGTCCTGATTGCCTTCTGCACCGTGGGGTTTTCTCTCAGCTGGAAATCCCTGGCTCTGGTGTTGTGGGGCCCACATTTCAGTCTGGGACAGTGAACAGAGCATGCTGGTGTGTGGCTCTGGGCTGGCAATCAATGCCTGGTGGAATTGGGACCTCTTCCTTGGGTGAGTTGAAGCTGATTGAATCCCACACAGTGAGGTTTCCTCTCACCTGGGAAACACAATTGCTGGTGTTTTAAAACCCAGAGTTCTGACTGCTGGTCACTGGGCAGATCCTGCTGTGCTGCTGTTGAGAAAGAGTGTCCTCCTGGAGCCTCCATCTTGGGACTCTTGCAGTTCAGTTTTAATAAGGAGATATGGTGGGATCAGCAACATTTACCAGCCCCTCTATGAGCTATATCACTAAAAGTTTTGCTTTGATTTTACTTCAGAAATGTATTTAAAGTTACGCTAATAACTGCAGTTGGTTACAAGATTGAGCTTTACCTAATCTCTTGTTTATGTTTTCAAAGGTAAGCCTAAGATGGGTAACTACAAACTTTACCTATGTAGATTTACTTGAAATAAATCTGGTCCTAATACACTTAACTACAGAATGTGCCAGAATTACAGATTATAGCATTATGTTCTACAGGAACTCACATAGTGACCCTCAAGCTTGTCAGAGATTTGTGGAATATGACATTTTAACATGTATAAGCTTAATATGACAAAGAGAATGTCCAGAAATTCTGACAGTAGCTTCCCGTTGTCTCTGAGAAGATTTGGGTACAATGACAGAGGACTTCAACTCTGGACTGTGGTATACATTGAGCAAGACTGCCCCCAACTGCCCCACCACTGTGGCCCAGCCTAAAGTGGGGACAAAACTGTGGACACCTGGAGAGCCATTGTTTCATGTTGCTGAAGGTGAGGTGAGGATATTTTCTCATGTTCTTTTCCACAGAAACATTCCCTCATCTTCCCGGCCTGATGGCCAGACTGCTTCTGCTTGTGAAGTCATGAAACCACAGGAGCCAGGGACAACTGCCTAGGTAGTAGAATGACTAGTCATCTCTGTCACATTGATTCATTTAGCTTATAATTTATCATAATTTATCCTTCTCATCTCTCTGATCACATTGATGGCTAAGCTTACCTAATGGTAGATTTGTAGCTAAAGAGCAGACAATTAAGTACACTGTTAGTTCATTGGTCAATTCATCAGCTAGTTAGAAGTACTAGGTACTAGATCTCTTATTTAGAAAGGCAAACATGTTTGCTTTGCTCACAGGCTTCATGTTAAGTGCCTGTGTCTTGTGGTGAATAACTGGACAGAAAAATGTAAAGTTTCTATAACATCTGAGGATATGAAAATTTAAGTTATGAGGATCTAAAGAGACTGAGGCTCTAGGAAGGTGTTTCAATGTTGGTAAATGAAACTTGTAAAGGAAAACCTCTCTAAGAACGTCTTTCAAAATTGATAAATGCAAGGATGATTGGAGGGTCTCAGTAAGTATATTAAGGTTGGTAAATGCAAGCTATAAAGTGATGGTGGGTCTAAGAAGGTGTTTTAAGGTACATGAATGCAAGTTGTAATAATATAAGAAAGTAACTTAAGGCATATTAAAAATGCTCACCCTCTATGCTACCGATGTACTTATGTTGTTATAATATTTCAACGGTTCAGAGTTTTGGCATTGATGAATAGAGTTCTGAGAAGCTGATGGCACCCTGACTATTCAGTCACAAACTAGAGATTTTAATTTCCCTTTGGTTGTCTTCTGGAGAAAGACTTAAACATGCTTCTAATTATGCTAAAAACATCTCTGTCTAATGTGTATATCTCTGACCCAAAGCCATAGCTTTTACTAGGTCTTAATGGCATGATTCAACTCCTGCTGTCTTGCAGACAGCAGTTACCTGATTTTTCCCTTGGTCATGGGATTCCTCAATTCCCCTAATTACTAGACAAATTTTAACTTCTGTATCTAGTCTGAATTTGTGTCAGCAAATTTTCACCTGGCTGACAGACTTCATTACAGAGATGAACTATCACTACAAGATGATATTTGGACTTGCTGAAAGCTGAAGTAGACCAATCCAACTGATGTGATGATCTTTGTCTTTTCTACTGGATCTAAAGTTTAGATGGGTTTGATAAGTGCCCCATTGCCTAGCTTTTGACTAGCCTTTCAGCCTTCCAGGATTTGCAATATCTCCATCTTAATGTCAGCTTGAAGAAAGTTACAGAGGAAGAGAAATCCATTGGCTATTATTCTACCTAACAGGCTGTTATTCTAAATCAAAAGGGTCTCTCTGACATTAGCTATTATCTTTGGGAACAGCTCAGTTGGAGCAGGAACTGATATTGAAGCAATGGCTCTTCAAACCCAAAATCATAACAGTGTAAAGGCAGATATTGTTAAAGATATTCAATGTCTTGAGAACTTAATCACCCATTTAGAAGAGAATGTTGATTCCCTGGCAGAAGTAGTGTTACAAAACAGAAGTGGTTTAGATCTGTTGTTTTTATAGCAGAGAAAGCTGTGTGCAGCCCTTAGAGAGGAATGTTGGTTGCTTCCATGTAAACCACTCAAGAGTGATTAGGGAATCCTTAGCAAGAGTAAGAAAGTCTGGAGAGATGCAGAAGAGAGTGAGGATTCCAGAGGATGGTCTAGATCCTGGTTTAATAGTTCTCCTTAGCTTACTATCCTTATATCCACCCTGATGGTAACCCTACTCATTTTGGTTTTTACCTTTGGGCCTTGCATTTTAAATCACTTGATAGCTTTAATGAAAGAACGCTTGGGAGCAATACAGTTAATGGTACTCAGATCCCATTATGGATGGGTAAATCTGGAGGACACTGACGGGTCATATCTGGAAGACCGATGATTGGGCCTTCACATGACCAAGTGAAGGGGGTAATGAGAGAACCAGGCCTGACTCCCCCACAAAGTCACGAGGAACTAGTGATCCCCCCAAAGTCACCTGGAAGCAGGCAATAGGTCACCAATAATAGGAAGAAAATAATAAAATTCCCTACCTAACGAATTTGCTAGAGCTAACCTCAAGAATGGGAAGGTATCTTATTTCAGGTTAGGGCATCTGTGTTGGACAGACCACTGACCTTGTAGTAGAACTAACACAGCACAGAAATACCTAACATTCCTGAGGTCCACAAATAGATTACTCAATTTTATTTAGCCACAATCACCTTGTAACAAGCTTACCCTTGCTGAGTGTCACCAAATTTTGTAACTGCTAAGCTATAATTTCCCAAACCTCACTGTAAACAAATAAAAATCCTCCTACCCCTGAGCTCATGGCTCTACACTATAGACTGCTGCATTGTTGACAGTGTGGGCCCTAGCCCAAGATTGTAATAAAAGACCATACTGCATTTGTATTGAAATCAACTCTTTGGTGGTCTTTGAGGTCTGCAAGACTTGGGAATAACAACAGTAGTAAACCAACAAATTCTAGACATTAATTTTAGACTTAAGTTGAGACTATCATAGAGCTCATTTTATTACTCTCCCATTTGCATGGGTAGCTGTACTTGGCTGCTTCTTATCCAATATACTTAAAACTATAATTTTGTAGCATTTCTATTTGGTTTGTAATTACTTCTATATCTATTACTGTATCTTGTTTAGAAGATGAATTTTTCCTTAGGAAAAATTATGACAAGATGACAAAACTATTTTAATTATATTGCAGTTAATGAAATAAAGAACAAACTATCTCACTATGGCCAAGTAATGAAGTAGTATGCTCCTTTGGTGTTCAGATATGTGTGGGATGCTGTGTCTCAGAGCAACATCTTAGTGACAAGAAGACATAGAAGGTAGGTACTAGTGCCTCCATATAAGAAGTTATCTATCCGTGCTATAGACTCCTGTTCTGTGGTATTTATTCAGTTCTAACACTGTAACAGACATTCACAGATATGTTCTGAGATTTTAATTATTCATGCTAAGTGCTTAAAAGCTCCTCTGCTTTAATGCCTCAAGATCTATTTTCATGTGGAAGATACATTTTATTGTCTCACACTCTATCATATGTTCTTAGTAGAATACAGGGTTAAACAAACAAAACAAAACAAAAGAGAAAAAACAACTAACTGACCAAAAAAAAACAAAAACAAAACAAAACAAAACAAAAAAACCTTCAGCATTTTTGGTAACTTAGTTCCTACTAAATAGTTTTCTTTCTTTTTCAGATGTTTGAGCAATGGTCATCATAGATAAGCAATGTTAAAGTTCCAACATCGTGAAGCAAAACAAATTCTTGGTAAGTCCCAGCATTATTAATAAAGAAGAAACCAGAATTTGAAGGTACAGTTTGAAGGTAGAACGAATGGGTTAACTATGAGAAGAAACCAGAATTTGAAGGTACAGTTTGAAGGTAGAACGAATGGGTTAACTATGAGATATGAGGTTTTTATAAATTCAGTGGCCCCAAAAATTGAACATAATTTACAGTGATATAGAAGGACAAAAAGATGGTTTTGAAATGGGATGTTATATTAAGATCCATACCAGATATCCGAGTTAAAATATATAACAGTCTGAATACTAGAAGAACAAAACAGGAAAATGTAACAAAATGAAACTGAGAAGGGTAATCTTAGAAGGCACATGGCAAAATAAAACTGTCCAAGGAGTGATGTCAGTTTAGACTGCTAGGCCAATAGTTAACATGTGATAATAACCATAAAGTAGTCATTGCATTTGTCAAGTTAGACCTTATTGGTGAGCCTAAAAATACTGACTATAGTACTATAATCCTGTTTGAAATAATATGAGAGAATATGAGACTTCATAGATGACCACTTAAATCCAACTGCGTACCTACATGCTCAAATACCACTCTTATCAACAAAAAAGCAAATTAAAAAATACATAAACAATTTTTCATAACAAGACAGTACACATGTACTATTTTGTTCAAAGAACAATAAAGGGAAAAAGCTGACATTATAAGCATCAGACAATTTTAAATATCATATTAACCGAGAATAGTTGTCACATCAAGAGAGTGTATAATATAGTTTTTTTTCAAAAAGAATAACCAGAAAACGCAAAATTAAACAAATTTTTCAAATTTTAATATTCTTCAGATATTTAAAGATGAGTAAAATTGTTTATAAAACTGTTCACATATTTTAAATTTCTTTAATTTTATTAATTACAGTTTATTCACTTTGTATACCCCCATAAGGCCCTCCCTCCTACCCTCCCAGTCCCATCATCCCTATCCATTCTTCACACATACCCTTCCACAAATCCACTGATAGGGGAGGTCCTCCTCTCCTTCCTTCTGATCTTAGTCTATCAGATCACATCAGGAATGGCTGCATTGTCATCTTCTGTGGCCTGGTAAGGCTGCTCTCCCCTCAGGGGGAGGTGATCAAAGAAAATGCCTATTAGATTATGTCAGAGGCAGGCCCTCTTCCCATTAGTATGCAGCCCACTGGGACACTACACTGCCATGGACTACATCTGTGTAGGGGTTCTAGGTTATCTCCATGCATGGTACTTGATTGGAGCATGATTCTCTGGGAAGACCCCTGTGTTCAAATTTTCTGGTTCTGTTGCTCTCCTTATGGGGTTCCTGTCCTCTCCAGATCTTACTATTTCCCACTTGTTACATAAGATTCCATGCCCTCTGCCCATCAATTGGCCATAAGTCTCAGTGTCTGCTTTGATAGTCTGCAGGGTAGAGCCTTTCAGAGGCCGTCTGTGGCAGGTTCCTAGGTTGTTTCGTGTTTTCTTCTTCTTCTGATGTCCATTCTCTTTGCCTTTCAGAGAGAGTGGGCAGCCTTGTCTTGTCCCTGACTTCAGTGGGATTGCTTTAAGTTTCTCTTCATTCAGTTTGATGTTGGTTATAGGCTTGCTGTATATCGCCTTTACTATGTTTAGATATGTACCTTGTATCCCTGAACTCTCCAGTACTTCAAACATGAATGGGTGTTGGACTTTGTCAAATGCTTTTTCAGCATCTAGGGAGATTATCATGTGTTTTTCTTCTTTCAGTTTGTTAATATCATGGATCACATTGATGGATTTCCGTATATTGAACCACTCCTGCGTACCTGGGATGAAGCCTACTTAGTCATAGTGGATGATGTCTTCGATGTGTTCTTGTATTCAGTTATTAAGTGTTTTGTTGAGTATTTTTGCATTAATGTTCATAAGTGAGATTGGCCTGAACTTCTCTTTCTTTGTTGGGTCTTTGTGAGGTTTAGGTACCAAGGTGACTGTGGCTTCATAGAATGAGTGTGGTAATGTTCCTTCTGTTTCTATTTTGTGGAATCGTTTGAAGAGAATTGGAGTTAGCTCTTCTTTGAAGGACTGGTAGAATTCTGTGCTGTAACCATCTGGTCCTGCGATTTTTTTGGATGGGAGAATTTCGATGACTGCTTCTATTTCCTTGGGAGATATAGAACTATTTAATTGATTTCCTGGTCCTGATTCAGCTTTGGTAAGTGGAATCCATCAAGAAAATTGTCTGTTTCATTAGATTTTCAAATTTTGTGGCATATAGACTTTTGAAGTAAGTCCGAATGATTGTTTGGATTTCCTCAGTGTCTGTAGTTATGTCCCCCTTTTCATTTCTGATTTTGTTGATTTGGATGGTGTCTCTCTGCCTTTTAGTTAGCTTGGCTAAGGGTTTGTCTATCTTGTTGATTTTCTCAAAGAACCAGCTCTTGGTTTCATTGATTCTTTGAATTGTTTTATTTGTTTATAATTGATTTTTTTCACCCCTAGTTTGATTATTTCCAGCCATGTACTCCTTTTTGATGTGTCTACTTCTTCTTTTTCTAGGGTTTTTAAGTGAGCCATTAAGTTGCTTGAGTGTGCTGTCTCGAATTTCTTCTTGAAGGCACTTAGTGCTATGAACTTTCCTCTTAGCATTGCCTTCATTGTTTCCCACAAGTTTGGGTATGTTGTTTCTTCATTTTCATTGAGTTTAATTTCTTTCTTTATTTCTTCCCTGACCCAGCTGTCATTTAGTAGCAAGTTGTTCAGTTTCCATATGTGTGTAGGCTTTTTGCTATTTCTGTTGTTTTTGAGGTCCTCCTTTATTCCATGTTGATCAGACAGGATACAAGGGATTATTTTAATCTCCTTGTATCTCTTGAGGCTCAATTTGTGACCAACTATGTGGTCTATTTTGGAGAAGGTTCCATGAGGTGCTGAGAAGAAGGTAAATTCTTTCCTGTTTGGGTGTAAGGTTCTTTAATTGTCTCTTAGGTCTATTTGATTCATGACCTTTGTAAGAGACATTGTTTCTTTGTTTAATTTCTGTTTAATTGACCTGTCCTTTGTTGAGAGTGGGGTATTGAAGTCTCCCACTATTAAGGTGTGGAGATCTACATGTGGTTTAAGTTTTATTAATGTTTCTTTTACAAACATGGGTGCCCTTGTATTTGGGACATAGATGTTCAGGATTGTGATGTCTTCCTGGTGGAATTTTTGCTTGATGAGTATGAAATGTCCTTCCCCATCTCTTTTGATTAATTTTACTTGAAAGTCTATTTTAATAGATATTAGAATGGCTACTCCTGCTTGCTTCTTGGGTCCATTTGCTTGGAAAGCTGTCTTCCAACCCTCTACCCTCAGGTAATGTCTATCTTTGTGACTTAGGTGTGTTTCTTGTATGCAACAGATTGCTGGGCTTTGTTTATGCATCCATTCTGTTAGTCTCTGTGTTTTTATTGGAGAGTTGAGTCCATTGATGTTGAGAGAGATTAATGACCAGTGGCTGTTAGTTCCTTTGATTTTGATGTTGGCTGCAGTCATATGGTTGTGTGCTTGGTTGCTTTTTTGTTTTAATGTAGTGAGGTTAATTATTTCCTGTGTTTTCTTGAAAGCAGCTAGTTTTCTTGGGTTGTATTTTCTCTTCTAATGTCTTCTGTAATGCTGGATTTGTGTGTAGGAACTGCTGAAATTTGTTTTTCTCATTGAATATCTTGTTTTCTTTGTTAGTGAGGACTGAGAGTTTTGTGAGGTATATTAGCGTGGGGTGCCATCTGTGTTCTCTTAGGGTCTGCATGATATCTGTCCAGGCCCTTCTGGCTTTCATAGTCTCTGTTGATTAGTTAGGTGAGATTCTAATGGGTTTGCCATTATATGTTACTTGGCCTTTTTCCCTTGCAGCTTTTAGTATTTTTTTCTTTGTTCTGTATACTTACTGTTTTGATTATTATGTGGCAGGAGGATTTTCTTTTCTGGTCTAATTTATTTTGGGTGTTCTGTAGGCCTCTTTTATTCTTATTGGCCTCTCCTTTAAGATGGGCAAATTTTCTTCAATGATTTTGTTGAAAATATTTTCTGGGCCTTGGAGCAGGGATTCTTCTTTTTCCTCTATTTCTATTATTCTTAGCTTTTTTCTTTTTATGTTGTCTTGAATTTCTTGGATGGTCTGTGTCAGGAATTTTTTTTTTTAGATTTAACATTTTCTTTGACAGATACATCTATTTCTTCGATTGTGTCTTCCACACCTGAGATTCGTTCTTCCATCTCTTGAAGTCTAATCGTTATGCTGAACTCTGCAGTTCCTGTTTTCTTCTTTAAGTTCTTTCTCTCCAAAATTTCCTCCATTTGTCTTTTCTTTAATTTTTCCAATTCTATCTTCAGATCTTGAGCCATTTTGTTGATTTCCTTCACCTGACTGACCGTATTTTCCTGTTTTTCCGTTAATTCTTTCGGCTATTTGTTTGAACACTCCTCTGTTTCTTTTGTTTCATTCAGTGATTTAAGTATTTCCTCTCTAAAGGCCACAAACTGTCCGAAACTTCCTCAATTTCTTTGCGGATAGCCATAATCTTTTTGAGTTTATCTTCCTTGGTTTTTACGTATTTTATTTGTTTCCTCTGTTATCCTCTTCATGAGCATAGTTATTAGGTCATCTTCTTGGATTTCAGTTATCCTGGGGTGTCCAGGGCTACTTGCCCCTGGATAACTGGGTTCCAGAGATGCCATATTGCTCTGTCTTTTTTAGTTGAGCTTTTACACTGGCCTCTACCCATTGGGCTATATTAGGTCATTGGGGTTAGTTTCTGGTGGTACCTGGGGATTGTGTGGTGGAGAGAATCCCCTTGGCAGGAAGATGGTTTTTCCTGAAGGAAGCCTTCTCAGCTTTTTGTGTATAGTCACTGGATGGCTGGTGTTTTTCAGGAGTTGCTGCTGCTCACCTCCTGGTAGAGACCTGAGTGGTAACTGTGGTCCTTATTAGTAGAGAGATTTCTCCTCTTGCCCAGGGAAGTCCTGAAGAGAGCTTCCCTGTTTCTGGGTTTCTTGCTGTAAATTTAGTGATTTGCTGCTGTAACCTGTGTGTCTCGTGGTTTGGTCAGTTTTGTTAGGGATAACTGGTTGCCGCTTGGAGCAGTATCTGGGGGTTGATCTGGGGGATTCCGGTCTTTTGTAAGTCTGAGGTTGGGGCTCTATGTCCCAGTACCCAAGTAGTAATCTGTGGCAGGTGGGTACTGCTCTCCTGGTAACAGCAGGCTATCTGGTGCACAGCAGGTCCCTGGATTGGGTCGGTCTGTGGACCTATTCCAGGGATATACTGGGTGGCCTAAGTCAGTCCCTTTTGCTTAGTTCCCTATGAGGATTTCTTCTGACAATGACTCCAGTCTCTGTTGCCCTGGGGCACACAGCTGGAGAATGCAGCAATTGTCTGTACCTGTGGCTGCAGTCTAGATCAGTGATGGTAGCTTGTACCCGCTGGTCTGTGAGACATTTTCCAGGGAAAGAATGGGTGATCCAAGTCAGTATTGTTTCCTTCCTTCCCTGTGGAGTTCTCTCGAGACAGGGACTCCCAGTCTCTGGTATTTTTTGTGCCCTCTGATCAACCTGGAAGGTGATCAGGACACGCAGGTGTGTGGCTCTGGTCTGGGGACCTAGTCAACTGTTCACATTTTAAAGGACATTAATATAATGTCTAAGCGTAATATCTAATCTAAGATTGCATCCTAGAGTGTATAAAAATGTTAGTGAACCAAGTGGTGAAATTTGAACATGAATATTATATTTCTGTGTGGTCATTTTATGTTGAGGAGTTTCCTTATGCTAAGTATTATATCTACTTAAGGTAATGTGTTTCTTAGGAAACCTACTGAAGGTTTAAGGATTAAGGGTAATAGTTTCAAGTTACTCTCAGGCAGTATTTTTAAAACATTTATGTACAAATTTAATGATTTCCTTGTTTTTTATTGATGAGTAATATTCTATTGTGTAGATGTACCACAATTTCTGTATCCATTCCTCCACTGAGGGGTAGCTAGGCTGTTTCCAGCTTCTGCTATTACATATAAGGCTGCTACAAACAAGGTTGAGCAAATGTCCTTATTGTGAACTTGAGCTTCTTTTGGGTATATGCCTAGGAGTGGTATAGTGGTATAGATGGATCTTGAGGAAGTGCTATTCCTAGTTGTCTGAGGAAGCACCAGCTTTCCAGAATGGCTGTACAAGAGGGTTTCCTTTCTCCACAACCTCTCCAGCATGTGTTGTCACTTGAGTTTTTTATCTTAGCCATTCTGATGGGTGTAAGGTGAAATCTTAGGGTCGTTTTGATTTGCATTTCCCTAATGACTAAGGACATTGAACATTTCTCTGCCATTCAAATAGTGGGATCTGGAAAAGATCATCCTGAGTGACCTATCCCAGAAGCAGAAAGATGCACATGGTATATACTCACTCATATAGACATATAATATAGGATAAACCTACTAAAATATGTACACTTAAAGAAACTAATCAAGAGGTAGGACTCTTGCTAAAGTGCTCAATTCTTATCCAGAAAGGCAAAGAGGTTGGACATCAGAAGAAGAAGAAAAGAGGAAACAAGTCAGGAGCCTGACACAGAGGACCACTGAAAGGCTCTACTCTGCAGTGTATCAAAGCAGATGATAGGACTTATAGCCAAAATTTGGGCAGAGTGCAGGGAATCTTATGAAAGAAGTGGGAAACAGTAAGATCTGGAAAGGACAGGAACTCCACAAGGAGAGCAACAGAACCAAAAATTCTGAGCACAGGGGTCTTTCCTGAGAGTGATACTCCAACCAAGGACTATGCATGGAGATAACCTAAAACCCCTGCACAGATGTAGCCCATGGCAGTTCAGTTTCCAAGTGGGTTCCATTGTAATAGGAACAGGGACTGTCTCTGACATAAACTGATTGGCCTGCTCTTTAATTACCTCCCCCTGAGGGGGAAGCAGCATTACCAGGCCACAGAAAAAGACAATGAAGCCACTCCTGATGAGATCTAATTGACTAGGGTCAGAAGGAAGGAAAAGAAGACCTCCTCTAATCAGTGGACTTGGGAGGGGCATGTATGCAGAGGGTGGAGGAAGGGAGGGATTGGGACGGGAAGCTGGAGGGAACCACAGGGGGAATACAAAGTGAATAAAGTGTAATTAATAAAAAAAAGAAAAAAAGAATTTAAATTCTCAAAGTTCTTCTCCAATGAGTACTTCCTCCAACAAGGCTGTGACTCCCAAACCTTCCTAAATCATCTGGTAAACAAGTGTTCAAATAACTAGTCCTGTTGAGGAATTTCCATACAAGACCACTACACTTACTTGTGAACATGAATCTTAACTGTAAATTTGATTGGCTATGGAATCATCTAAGAAACATGGCTCTCAGGAGTGTCCATGAGGACATTGCCAAAAAAACATAAACTGGATAAGGGAAATCCTCCTCAAGAGTAGTGGCATTAAGGAAATTTCTTATAATATATAAAAATAATGCAATGAATTTTTTAAAATATTTTGAGGCTAATAGAAACTAAAACCAGAAACTGTAAACCAGAACTAATGGAAGAAACCTTTAATAGTATTAAGGGGAATATGTATAGGTACTAATATTTAACCAAAATATGAAGAAAATTATAGAAGACATACTTATTTTTGTATGTTAAAGAAGCATAAAGAACAAACTAGACTCAACATTTGTAGTTAAAAAGAAAAAGTATATATACCTAAAGCAACAACAAAAATGCAAATAAAACCAAAAGTTAAATTTCTAAATGGTAAAACAATTAAGAAATCTTTAATCAACATGGATAAGAGTCAGAATAAATCATATGTACCATTTTAATCATGAATCCATGGGGATAGTCTTACTAATTTTACAGCATTTTCAATTATATGATAACAATTTGAAATAGATGGTTATAATGAGAAAATTTTTAGAAATTCAAACTATACCAAGTGAGAATCACAAATAATTGTAACATCTTGCTGGATATATAACTAAAGTTAGTAGATAAAATTATTTCACAGAAAGAAGCCAGGAATTAGGTAACTCCATTAGAATATTCTACAAACATTCCATGAATTCATACCAGTTTTTTCTTAAATCATCCTTTAAGTTTAAAAAGGTCAATACTTTGTGGCAATTCTATGATGTTAATGTAGCCCTCATAACAATGCCAAACAAAAATACCAAAGAGAAAAACAAAACAAAACAAAGCAAAAAACAAACAAACAAAAAAACCCACAACTTCTATAGTCAATATCTCTTATTAAAATAGGTAAATAATTTTCAACTTAAGATACTAACTAATTAAAGACAGCGTCATAAAAAGGACTGTATAACACGAAACTGGGATTCTCTGTTTAGCCTGGGCTATCCTAGACCTACTTTGTAGACCAGGCTGCCTTGGAACTCACAGGGCTCCTCCTGCCTATGCTTTTTCAAGTGTTGGGATTAAAGGCATGCGCTACCACATCTGTCTGACCAAATGCAAACTAGAAAATAAGAGTGTTTCAACATATGAAAATTGGTACAGCAATACATCACAAAATTGAATGGAGAAATAATTTACAGTCATCCTAATTGATGTAAAAACACTAAAAAAGTTTCTTAAGCTTTCAGGATCAAAATAATCAGCAACATAGGAAGTAGAAAAACTATCTCAAGATAATAATTATGTATGAGAAACCCACAGTTAACATCATAATCAGTAGTGAGTGTTTAAAAGTTAGTCTAAGTTCAGGAACTGAAAACAAGTCTCACCTTGTTACTTTTCTTCCAAGTCAACTCAGCAAAAAAGAAGAAAAATTCAGTATACAAAATCAATTTACAAAAAATATATTTCTACTTATTGTGGATAATCTGAAAATGAAACTAAGAAAATAAAACAATTTATGCTAATACCAAGAAACACATGCAGAGAAATTTAAATTATTTTTTAAAAAGTTATACATGGAAAACTATAAAATAGTGCTCAAAGATTTTAAATATAAATAGACAACCTGTGTTTACGTACTAAAATCTTTAATATCACTAAAATATCTTACAATCCGTACCAATCTACAGTTTAAACACAACCCTTATCAAAATGTCAGTACCATTTTTCTTTGGGAACTAAAAAAAAAGTGTTCCTGATACTTATGTCAAACTTCAAAAGCTTAGCAATCCTTAAAAACAAGATGGAAGAACCCACAGATCTGAATTTCAAAAGTCACTACAAATTTACAGTACCCAAAACAGCATGATACAAGCATAAAGGCATTCTGATGCAATGATTAAATAACACACAGAGCCCAAAAATAAAAGGTCACATAGATGGTTAAAGAATTTTCATCAAGGTGTTCAAGCTCTTCAATTGAAAAATGATAGTATCTTCAACAATCAGTTCTGGAAAACTGAATATCTGTATGCAAAAAAAAAAAATGAGGTGAAATTCCTATTCTATTCATTCATTTTTCATTGTTATAACAAAATACCTGAAGATGGCTGCTCAAAAAAAGAGGTTTATTAAGTTCACAGTTTTGTAGGCCACATATTGAAAGTGTGTATCTTCTTTGGTTTGGCTTTTAGAAAGAACCTGACATCCTATGGGATGATGACAGGAAAAGTTTGAGACAGTTGAAACACATTGTGATTAAAAAAAAAAAAGCCAAAGGAAGCAAAAAGAGGTCCATCCTGGTCTATGAGTGAATTCTCTCATGAGGATTTGCTATGATCCCAAAGGAACTACACAAAATGACTTTGAGGTATGTATTCTGGAAAACATAATCAACCACATTCCATCAGATTTCATTAAAATAGATCTTTAAGGATTCACCAAATCTGACATTACTACACTCAATGATAATCTTCCAAACTGCAACACTTTGAGGAACAAAGTGTACTTTTAGAACATGTACAAAATAAAAACACATCAAAGACATAAAGGTAAAACTGTAAAATACTCAGGTGAAAAAAGGAAATCTTCATACCGTTGATTTTTGCAAATTCCTTGAGATAAAAGTGAAAATGCAGAAAAAGATGAAAAGTAAATTATACTACACATACATATATATTTATGAAAATTTTAAACTTTTGATCCCTGAAAACATCTGTCCACAGAGTAAAAGTGCAGTCCACTGAATAGGACAAAATAGTGATAAACTGAATAACTAATTAAGGATTAATACACAGACTATACAAGGTGCTAAAGGGAGATATATGTGTGTGTGTCTATACATGTAAATCTTATGAGAGAGGAAGAAAGAGAGGAAAAGAGAGAGAAAACAAGAATTCTTCGAATTGATTCACTGGAATGTGAATGTTCTGAGTTTTGTGTTTTTGAGACTTATAATAAATATTTAATTAATAGCTGCTGAAAGCAGTTGCTTGAAGACAAATGGAAAACTGACTATAAAAAATACTTGTAAATAATGACTTAAAAGTCCAATGATGTGGTACTGGCAGAGAAACAGTCTGGACAATCAATGGAATCAAATAGAAGACCCAGAAATAAACCAACACACCTATGGATACTTGATTTTTTGCAAAGAAGCCAAAACACTACCATGGAAAAAAGATAGCATCTTCAACAACTAATGCTGGTCTAACTGGATATCTACATGTAGAAAATGCAAATATATCCATAATTACCCTGCACAAAATTAAAGTCCAAGTGGATCAAAGACCTAAACATAAAACCATATACACTAACACTTTTAGATGAAAAAGTGGGAAAGAGCTTGGAACTCATTGGCACAAGAGACAACTTCCTGAACAGAATACCAACAGCACAGGCTCTAAATTCAACAGTCAATGAATGGGACATCATAAAACTGAAAAGTTTCTGTAAAACAAAGGATATTGTCATCAGAACAAAATGACAGCCTACAAACTGGGAAAGGATCTTCAAACCTATATCCGACAGAAGGCTACTATCCAGAATAAAGAACTTAAGAAGTTGAACACCATTAAACCAAGTAATCCAATTAAAAAATGGAGTACAGGGGGGGAGCCAAGATGGCGGCGCCAGGAGAACACTGTGTCTGAAAAGGTGTCTGAGAAGCGGGACAGTACTCTCTGTGCAGCGACCTGGAGAGTGAACTGTGGGCCCTGAAACTACAGCGATCGTGTTTCCCAGGTGAGGGGAGGCTACCACGGCGTGGGAATCTGTTGGGTCCACTCTCGGCTACACAGCCAGAACAACGAAGAAATCCCGAGTAACACGGGCTTTGGGTCTCCAGGCTCGAGCCACAAGCCTGCATGTCCTAATCATTTTCCTAGGCTGACCGGTGGGCACAAGGGTGCCTGAGACTGGGAGTCCCAGTCACAAGAAAACCCCATGGGAAGCAAAGTTGCTAGTCTGATCACAGGTCACCCAGTCTTTCCCGGAAGGTCTCACAGACCACGGGTATCCGCCACCATCACAACTGAGCTCCCGCCATTCAGAGAGCTGCACGCCCAGCTCACTAGTACAGAGGAGCTGCGCGCCCCAGTGCAACAGGGACTGGGAACCCCTGTCCAGAGAGGACCCCACAGGGAAGGAAGAAACCGTGCTGCTGGGTCACCTAGGGAAAGTCTAGGAGACTGCAGATCTCAAACAGGCAAGTACACCCAGCCATCACAGATCTGGGTCCAAACAGGGAGCACAGAGTGATTGAAAACTCAGCTCCCGCAGACTAGCAGGTGGGCGCACGCTCTGCCAGCCCAGAGGCCTGCTTTGTACCAACTACTCCTCACAGACAGAACTGTGTGCCCCAAGACACCAGAACAGTACTCATTCGCCACAGATTATCTTTTGGGTTCTGGGGCACAGAGCCCCAACCTCAGACATACAAAAGACTGGGAACCCTGAGATCAACCCCCAGATACTGCTCCAAGGGGCAACCAGTTATCCCTAACAAAACCAACCAAACCATGGGACACACAGGATACAGCAGCTGATCACTAAATTTACAGCAAGAAACCCAGAAGGAGGGCAGCTGTTTCCAGGACTTCTCCCAGTGAGAGGAGAGCCCTCTTGACTAATCAGGACCACAGTTACCACCCAGGTCTCTATGCCTGAGGTGAGCTGTAGCAACACCTGAAAAACACCAGCCATCCAGTGACTATAACCAAAAAGCTGAGAAGGCTTCCTTCAGGAAAAACCATCTTCCTGCCAAAGGGATTCTCTCCACTACAAGAGTCCAGGAACAACCAGAAACTAAATTCAAACAATTAAGATAGCCCAATGGGTAGAAGACAGCACAAAAGGTCAACCAAAAAAAGCCAGAGCAATATGGCATCTCCAGAACCCAGTTATCCAGGGGCAAATAGCCGTAGACACCCCAGCATAATTGAAATTCAAGGAGATGACCTAACATTTATGCTCATGAAGAAGATAACAGAGGAAACAAATAAAATACAAAAAGAAATAGGAGAAGTAGCAGCCAAACAGTCTGTGGACTTTAGAGAGGAAATGCTTAAATCACTGAATGAAATAAAAGAAACAGTGGATTGTTCAAACAAACAGCTGAAAGAATTGACGGAAAAACATGAAAATACAGTCAGACAGGTGAAGGAAACCAAAAAAATAGATCAAGACCTGAAGATAGAAGTGGAAAAATTAAAACAAACAAACAAAAAACACACACACACACACACACACAAATGGAAGAAATTGTGGAGAGAAAGAACTTGGGGAAGAAAGCAGGAACTCCAGAGGTTACCATAACCAATAGGCTACAAGAAATGGAAGACAGAATCACAGGTGTGGAAGATACAATGGAAGAAATAGATGTATCTGTCAAAGAAAACGTTAAATCCAAAAAATTCCTAACACAGACCGTCCAAGAAATTCAAGACAACATAAAGAGACAAAACCTAAGAATAATAGAAATAGAGGAAAAAGAAGATTCCCTGCACCAAGGCACAGAAAATATTTTCAACAAAATCATTGAAGAAAATTTTCCCATCTTAAAGGAGAGGCCAATAAGAATACAAGAGGCCTATAGAACACCCAATAAATTAGACCAGAAAAGAAAATCCTCCCACAACATAATAATCAAAACCGTAAGAATATAGAAAAAAGAAAAAATACTAAAAGCTGCAAGAGAAAAAGGCCAAGTAACATATAATGGCAAACCCATTAGAATCACAACTGACTTTTGAACAGAGACTATGAAAGC
>REGO01000844.1:476124-493149 GCA_010120015.1 Rhombomys opimus
AATGGAACCGAACAGAGGACCCAGAAATAAACCCACACACTTATGGACACCTGATCTTTGACAAAGACGCCAAAACCATACAATGAAAAAAAAAATTGCATCTTCAACAAATGGTGCTGGTCCAACTGGATGTATACATGTAGAAAAATGAAAATAGATCCATACTTATCACCCTGCACAAAACTGAAGTCCAAGTGGATCAAAGACATCAACATAAAACCAGATACCTTAAATCGGCTAGAAAAATAAGTAGGGAATACCCTAGAACTCATTGGTACAGGAGAGAACTCCCTGAACAGAACTCCAACAGCACAGGCTCTAAGAGCAACAATCAATAAATGGGACCTCATGAAACTGAAATGCTTTTGCAAACCAAAGGACACCGTCATCAAAACAAAGGGACTGCCTACAGATTTGGAAAGAATCTTCACCAACCCTTTATCTGACAGAGGACTCATATCCAGTATATATAAAGAACTAAAGAAGCTGAAAAGCAGCAAACCAAGTAATCCACTTAAAAAATGGGGAACAGAGCTAAACAGAGAATTCTCGACAGGGGAATATCAAATACCAGAGAAGCACTTAAAGAAATGCTCAACCTCATTAGCCATTAGGGAAATGCAAATCAAACCAACCCTGAGATTTCACCTTACACCCATGACAATGGCCAAGATCAAAAACTCGAATGACAACACATGCTGGAGATGTTGTGGAGAAAGGGGAATCCTTCCCCACTGCTGGTGAGAATTTAAACTTGTACAACCACTCTGGAAATCAATCTGGCGCTTTCTCAGACAACTAGGAATAGCGTTTCATCAAGATCCAGCCATACCACTCCTGGGCATATATCCAAATGAGGCTCAAGTACAAAAAAAGGATATTTGCTCAACCATGTTTGTACCAGCTTTATTTGTAATAGCCAGAAGCTGGAAACAACCCGGATGCCCCTCAACTGAAGAATCGATGCAGAAATTGTGGTACATCTATACAATGGAATATTACTCAGCAATGAAAAATAAGGAAATCATGAAATTTGCAGGTAAATGGTGTGACCTGGAAAGTTTCATTTTGTGTGAGTTGTCCCAGAAGCAAAAAGACACACACGGTATATATACTCACTCATATAGACATACAACATAGGACAAACCCACTAAAATCTGTGCATCTAAAGAAACTAAGCAAGAGAGAGGACCCTACCTAAAATGGTGAATCCCCATCCTAAAAGGCAAAGAGGATGGACATCAGAAGAAGAAGAAAACAGGAAACAACCTAGGAACCTTCTACAGAGGGCTACCGAAAGCCAGAAGAAGAAAACAGGAAAGAAACTAGGAACCTACCTCAGAGGGCCTCTGAAAGCCTCTGCCCTAAAGACTATCAAAGCAGATGCTGAGCCTGATGGGCAACTGTTGGGAAGAGTGAATGGAATTTTATGTAAGAAGTAGGAAATAGTAAGAGCTGGAGAGGACAGGGTCTCCACAAAGAGAGCAACAGACAAGAAAATTTGAACACAGGGAACTTCCCAGAGACTCATACTCCAACCACGGACTATTCATGGAGATAACTTAGAACCCTTGTACAGATGTAGCCCATGGCAGTTCAGTGTCCAAGTGGGTTACATAGTAATGGGAAGAGGGACTGCCTCTGACATAATCTGACTGACCTGCTCTTTGATCACCCTCCCCCTGGGGGGGAGCAGCCTTACCAGGCCACAGTAGAGGACAATGCAGCCACTTTTGCTGTGAATTGATAGACTAAGATCAGAAAGGAGAGGAGAACCTTCCCTA
Organism: Rhombomys opimus; assembly: GCA_010120015.1. Classification (NCBI taxonomy): domain Eukaryota; kingdom Metazoa; phylum Chordata; class Mammalia; order Rodentia; family Muridae; genus Rhombomys; species Rhombomys opimus. The sequence goes on from REGO01000844.1 coordinate 477,909, forward strand.
TCAGTGGACTTGGGGAGGAGGGAAGGTGGTATCGGGAGGGGAGGAGGGAGGGGCCTATGTGGGGATACAAAATGAATAAAGTGTAATTAATAAAATTAAAAAAAAAACAAAAAAAACCCTAAATCATTTCCACATTTCTTTAAGAAAAAAAGGGTACAGAGCTAAGCAGAGAATTTTCAAATGAGCACAATCAATTACAGAGAAACACTTAAAGAAATGTTCAGCTTCCTTAGTAATCAGCAGGATGCAAGTCAAAACAACACGGAGATTGTACCTGACACCCATCAGAATGTCTAAGATACAAAACTCAAGTAACAACACATGCTTGAGAGGATGTGGCAAAAGGGTAACCCTCCTCTATTGCTGGTAGGAATATAACCTTGTATAACCACTTTGGAAATTAATGGGGTGCTTTCTCAGAAAACTAGTAGTAGTGCTACCTCAAGATCCAGCTATACCACTCAAGCATATATCAAAAAGATGCTCAAATAAACAACAAATATATTTGTTCATCCATGTTTGAAGCAGCTCTATTCATAATAGCCAGAAGCTAGAAACAACCTAGATGTCCCTGAATAGAGGACTGGATACAGAAATTATGGTACATTTATGCAATGGAATACTACTCAGCTATTAAAAATGAAAAAAAATGTGAAATTTGCAGACAAATGTTAGGAACTAGAAAAGATTATCTTGAGTGAAATAGCCCAGTAGCAGAAAGACACACATGGTATATACTTATTCATAAGTGGTTATTAGAGATATGATATAGGATAAACATACTAAAATCTATATTCCTAAAAAGTTAAACAACAAGAAAGCCCCTAAGGAAGATGTTCAGTCCTCATTCAGAAGGCCAAATATGATAGACATCAGAAGCAGGAGAAGACAGGGAAAAGAACAACAGCTTGCCACAGAGGGCCTCTGAAAGACTGTACTGATCAAGGTATGAAGCAGAGCCTGAGACTCATAGCCAAACTTTGGGCAGAGGTCATGGAATTTTATGAAAGTACAGGTAGATAGAAAGACCTATACGGGTCAGGTCTCTGAAAGAAGACCAACTGAGCCAAAGAAAACTGGGATCTGGGAGCCTTGAAGAGACAGATACCCCAACCAAGTACCACGCATGGAGAGGACCTAAAACCATCCCTGCTCAGATGTAGCCCATAGACTCAGTCTCCAAATGAGTTCCCTAGTAAGGGGGGCAGGGGTTGGTTCTGGCATGAACTCAGTGGCAGGCTTTCCCCTGGGGGTTGCAGCCTTGTTAGGCCACAGAGGAAAACAATGCATCTAGCCCTCATGAGACTTGATAAGGTAAGGTCAGATACAAGGGAAAGAGGCCCTCACCTATCAGTGGACTAGGGGAGGGGTATAGGAATTGAAGAAGGAGAGGGGAGGTGTTAGAAGGAGAGGAGGAAGGGAGCCACAGTCAGGATACAAATTGAATATTTGTAATAAATAAGTAATAAGAAAAAATTTTTTAAGATGATTCACTGAAGAGCAAACATGAGGCCACACAGCTGATTGCAAAATGACCAAGTCTGTGTTTCTCCTGTGAAATCTGGGATAATCCACCTTTCCAAGAAGGGCTGCTGTGTTCCAAAATCACCCAGCCTCCAGCCCCATGCTTTACCTGCCTTACCTAGGAGGACTCCCAGGCCCTAGGTTCACATGGTCCTAGCCTTTGGCTCACAGCTCTACCCAGCACTTGGAGCAGGCCTGCTGGGACAATTTTCTTGGTAGATACCACTTAGCAAAGATAAATCAAGATCATGCAAAAGATTGAAATATAACTATAACCACTAAGGATATAAAGGGAGTCATTAAAATGTCTCAAAAAAAAAAAAAAGCCATGGGCCAGATGGCTTTAAGGGATAGTTCTACCAGACTTTCAAAGAAGAGCTAATACCAATACTCCTCAAACTATTTCACAAACTAGAAACAGAAGTAACATTACCAAACTCATTCCATGAAGCCATAGTCATCTTGATATCCAAACCAAGAAAGACCTAACAAAGGAAAAGAATTTCAGACCAATTTTCCTTATGAACATTTATGTAAAATACTCAATAAAATACTTTTAAACTTAATCCAGGAATACATCAAAAATGCATGAGATGGACATCGGAAGAGGAAGAAAATAGAGAATAGGACAGGGGCCTACTACAGAGGGCCTTTGAAAGGCTCTACTCAGTAGGGTATCAATGCAGATACTGAGACTCATAGGCAAGCTTTGGGTAGAGTGCAGGGAATCTTATGAAAGAACATGGAGATAAAAGACCTGAAGAGGACTGGAACGCCACAGGGAGAGCAACAGAACTGAAAAAATGTGGGCCCAGGGGACTTTTCTAAGAATGATACTCCAACCAAGGACCATGCATGAAGTTAACCTAGAACCCCTGCACAGATGTAGCTCATGGCAGCTCAGTTTCCAAGTGGGTTTTCTAGTAAGGGGAACAGGGACTGTCTCTGACATGAACTCAGTGGCTGGCTCTTTGATCACCTCCCCCTGAGGGGTCAACAGCCTTATCAGGCCACAGAGGAAGACAATGCAACCAGTCTTGAAGCGATCTGATAGGCTAGAGTGAGATGGAAGGGGAGGAGGACCTCCCTTATCAGTGGACTTGGAGAGGGGCATGGGAGGAGATGAGAGAGGATAGGTGGGACTGGGAGGGAATGAGGAAGGGTGCTACAGCTGGGATACAAATTTGATAAACTGTAATTAATATAAAAACATTAAAATATATAATCCACACTAGTCAAGTAGGCTTCATACCAGGGATGCAGACATGGTTCAACATACAAAAATCCATCAATGTAACCCACCATATAAACAATCTGAAAACAAAAACAAAAATATGTGATAAAAAATACATGGTGCTGAAAAAGCCCTTAACAAAACCCAGCATCCCTTCATGTCAAAAGTCTTGGAAAGATCAGGGATACAGGCACATGCCTAAATACAATAAAGGCAATATACAGCAAGCCTATAGCCAACATCAAACTAAGTGGAGGAAAATTTAAAGCAGTTTCACTAAAATCTGGGACAAGACAAGTCTGGTAACTCATTCCATATCTCTTCAATATAGTACTAGCTAGAGCAAAAAGACAACTAAAATAGATCAAGGGGATATAAAATAGAAAAAAGAAGTCAGAGTATCCCTATTCCCAGATGATTTGATGTATGTGACCCTCTAAAATTCTACCTGAGAACGTCTAGATCTCATAAAGAAGTTCAGAAAAGTGGCTGGACACAAAATTAACTAAGAAAAAAAATCAGTATCCCTCTCGTACACAAATGACAAATGGGCTGAAAAAGAAATTAGAGAAACATCACCCTTGAAAATAACCAAGATATAAAATATCTTGATATACCTCTAACCAAGCAAATGAAAGACTTGTATGACAAGAACGTCAAGTCTCTAAAGAAAGAAATTAAAGAAACCTCCAGAAGATGGAAAGATCTCCAATGCTCATGGATCAGTAGTAAAAATGACGGTCTTACCAAAAGCAATTTACCAAATCAATGAAATTCACATCAAAATATCAACATAATATTTTACAGACCTTGAAAGATGAATCTCAACTTCATTTGGGAAAACAATACAAAACACCCAGAATAGCTAAAATAATCCTGAACAATAAAAGAAATTCTTGAGGTATCACCATCCCTGATTTCAAACTGTTCTACAGAGCAAGAGTAATAAAAGCTGCATTGTATTGGCACAGAAACAGTCCTTCTGAAAAAATGGTATCAAGTCAAAGATCCTGAAATCAACACACACATATATGGACACTTGCTTTTTGTCAGAGAAGCGAAAACCATACAATGGATAAAAGACAGTGATTTCAACAAATGGTGCTGATCTAACTGGAAGTTGCATGTAGAAGAATGAAAATAGATCCATATTTATCACTCTGTACAAAACTCAAGTCCAAGTGGATCAAAGACCTCAACATAAAACCAGACACACTAAATCTGTTTTTGTTAAGTTCAGGAAGCTCTCATCTCATTCTCTCTTGTGAGGATATTTACTAATGGGGACACAGAACACCTTTCCCCAGGTTGTCCATCTAGGAATTATCTGAAGTATATTCCAAATGCAAGTATGTCTAGCTACAAATCTATCCACTCCCTACCCCAATTGCATGTGTATACCTCTTTAAACTAACAATGGATTACCACGGTCTCTTCTGTTTCTCACACTCTGCTTTTACTGTATTACTGTGCCCAATAATAATACAACTCATTTAACTACTCAGTTTTTTTTTTGTTTTTTTTTTTTTTTAGTATTAACTTTATTCTATTTTCTGTATAACTTTACGTACATAAACGTTTACTTCCACAGGCCTCAGGAAATGGGCAGAAGTCACAGGACAATCTCTCTTCCCACCAAAAGAAAAAAAAAGTTGCATATTTTGGTCAGTATGTCCTAGATGGAGAGCTGGAATTTGCAGTAGCAATGCTGTGCAAGATTCTGGTGTGTATCAAGACCTAAACAGCCTTCAGTGGCAGTCTTAGTCCTGTTCAGGTGCATTCAATGAGTCCCTAAGCTGCTGAGTATGACAAGCAGGAGGATGAGTGGTGATGGCAGGCCTCTGGCAGGGAGAGAAATGCCAGGTTCCTTGGAATGGTGTGCTGCTTTTCTTTTTCCCTTTTTAAGTCCTTGGTCCCCATGGGAACCAAGGGAGTCATCCCACGGGGGAAAAAAAAAGTTTGAGAAGCCCCCCTACCAAAAAAAGGGGTACTGCTACTGCAGCTGCAAGCTGAATGCTTGCTACATTGTGGTTGAGACTGACCCAGGATGGAATGCAGAATGAAGGATGTTTTTAGGAAATAAGTCAGCTTGGAATGCTGGTGGCAAGCCTGGTCTCCCTTGTCAACATCGGAAAGTTGGTTTGATTAGAACCTACTGTAATCATCGGCTCCTGCTACCCCCATCCTCACTGTTAGGAGATTAGTATTCTTTCTGATTTGTTTGTTTCCAGGACATTTTTAACCCCCAAGGACTGTTGGTAGAATGACCCCCAAAGCTGAAAACTTCAGTGCCCCAGCTCCGTAAGCTCGTGCTGTGGAGCAGCTGTGCTAATGAGGAGAAGCTGCACCTTCCCGCGAAGATCTACTGACATGCTGTCCCACCCATCTTAGCCTGAAGTATATTTAGTGAATGCAGGTAGCTGGGCTTCTCAGAGTAGAGAAGCTGCCATGCTTACCTGAGCAAGAACTCCCTGGACTGTGAGACAGTCAGTGCCAAATCTTCTGAGATGAATGTTCTCATTCCTACAGAAGGCGGTGATTTTAATGAGTTCCCAGTCCCTGAGCAGTTCAAGGCCTTGTAGAATGGGCAGAAGTTGGTCACCACAGTGACGGAAATCACGGGGTAAGCTAATGCCTGTGGGTCCTGTGCCCTCTCCCTTTACACCAATGGGATACATCTGTACGGAGATGGTTCTTTTCCTGGTTTTCCACTCTCCACTTCTTGCTTACCAGTTCCAGCAGAGCTGGCTCCTTCTGTGTGGCTGGTTTGGGGGAGGGGGTTGTTTGGGGTTTAGGTGCAGAGAATGGTTTGGGACCACTCCGAACTGGACCACTCTGAGCTTTCAGGGCAGGGTTCTTGTGAGTCATCATGCCATCAGATATATGTTTCAAGACATGTGTGATGTTCTCCCCCTGCTTGATCTATGCAAGGAGTGCTGAGAGGGAAGCAGAGTCGTCGGAGCTGGAACTGGTAGAGACCAGGAGAGGAAGTGGGTCCAGTCGGGGGAAGGTGGGCCTGATCCAAAAAAAGGTCCAGATGGCAACCCATACAGTTCTTTTGCCACAGGGCCCGTCTTGCTCCAGGCCACGCTGGTGGTATGGAACTCCTTGATGTAAGCCTGCAGTTCTGTCCATATGCTCAAGTTAGCTCGGACCCAGTCCACATGCTTCTTATCCACATCTCTGTACTCCTTGAGGACTCAGTTTGTGTAAAATGTGGCAGCATCATTCATCTCTTTCACAAAGGGGCCAGGTTTCACAGCCAGAGCCACCCAGCCCAGTGCCTGGACGCTTTCGTTGACCGCTGAGAGATGATTGAAAAACTTGCTGCCTCGGTTCTTCTCCCAGAAGGTTATAACTTCTTGGATCTGTTCTGAGATAGGTGCCAACAAATCAGAAACTTATTACCATCTGGCTGCTGGCACTGAGAAGCTGTAACCAGGAGAGATCGCTCCAACTTCAAGCTTGTATGGATAATTTCCGCAGTTTCCGAACGTCTCCCCCAATCTCCTGACTCATCTTCAATTACTCCGCCACGGGATTGGCAAGCAGTGAGTCAAATGCTTGCATAAATGGACCTGCTCCTTTGGAAGGACTGTCTCCATATCCACAGTGCATGTCTAGAGGTATGTAACACTGCCTCTAGTAGCCCCACGACCCTCTCCAATCTTACTACAAGATTTTGCATGCCAGCCATGTTCCATGAGCGTAACAGTTCTGCCTCACATCCAGACTGTGATCATTACTATGACTATTAGTTTGAAATAAAGGTATTTAAAGATTTAACTATTTGAAAACCTATAAAACAGTGACCAAACTACTAGTTAAAATTATCCAAGGTAAAAAATAATGGGTTAATGTAGTACTAATAACTATAAAACAAGTTCACCTATTTGCTTACTTTTTGAGTTTACTTACATAAAAAACATTCACTTCTAGAATTTGTCAAGCAAATTAAACACCTTCTTTTAAATACTCAATATAATTCCTATTTATTTTTCCTGATATCTACCCTATACCGTGTTATATGAATGTTTTTGGATTTTCTCTGAAAATAATAGATAACCTAATAAAGCTAAAAGACTGATGTTTTTTAAGTGTCTCCCCATACTGATTTCCACATAGTAGGTGCACACAAATACTTGCATAGATTATGTCCCCTTTCCTTTCTTCCTCAGTGTATGTGTTTATATTGCTAAGTGATAATGTTTAATATTGTTGGGAGACTCGCCCTTTCTGACTAAAGCCAAAACGTGATAAATTAAAAAGGTTACAGAAATAGTTCTCAAACTTCCTAATGTTGTATTTCTTTAATAAAGTTCCTCATGTTATGCTGATTCCAACCATAGAATTACTTTTGTTGCCACTTAATAACTGTAATTTTGTTGCTATTACTAATCATGATGTAAATACCTGTGTTTTCTGGTAGTCTTAGGTGACCTCTGTGAAAGGGTTACTAGACAACCCCCTCCAAGGAGTCACAACCCATAAGCTGAAAGCTACTGGATTACAGGTTCATTGCCTTAAAGACTTACTTATGACTATCTGGCAGTCAAAACTCAAGCTATTACTGTATTTGTTACTGCTGTGTCTTGTAAAAAGAGCTGGTGATTATTTCCATTGACATTTACTGGAGATTAACTTGCTTATACTGCTGTTTACCAATATTTTGATGCATGAAATAGTAAAATGATTTAAAATTAATGTTTATGACTAGCATACAAGTTGTTAAGTTTCATCATGGCATTATTTTATTTTATTCTCAGTTGTTCTATTTCTCTACTACCACACCTTGTCCTCTCTCCCCACATTACTTGGTTCCCTTTCTTCTGTAATTAATCCCCCATTATGCATCCCTTCTACATGTTTTCCCATGATCAGTTTTATTACTTACTTTCCTTGAAACTTCTATATCCACTCAAATTATCTACTTTCTGATTTTGTGACCTACAAACAAATACACACACTGCATGAAATATATGTATGGTATAATTTCATCTTTTTTATTATGGCACCATATATTCCATCATGTATATGTAGAACAAGTATTTTGTCTGTTCATCTATTAATGGACATCTAGGCTGGTTCTATTTACTGGTTATTGTGAAGAGTGCAGCTATAAGCATGGATATGAAAACATCTTTGTGGCATGTTGACCTAGAATGCTTTAGATATATACTCATGAGTTTTGTGGTTGTATCATACAGCCATGTTTGTAAGGAATACTTACTTCTATAGTAGCTGTACTTGTTTACATTCCCACCTGCAGTAACTAAAGGTTCTTTTTCCTTTCCTACATCTTTGCCAGTACGAGTCATCATTTGTTTTCCTGGTGATAGACATTCTTAGTGTAATGAGATAAAATTTCAAAACAGCTTTAATTTTTTCTTATAGTTTAAAGTTAAAACTTTTAAACATATTTATTCACCATTTGTATTTCTTTGAGAACTGCCTACTTCTTCCATTACCTTATTTATTGATTAGATGATTCATGTGTGTAAGCTGAATATTTCTTTACATTTTATTAATATTATCCATATGTCTGATATTTTCCAAATCTATAGGCTTTCTCTTCACTTTGGTGATTATGTGTGTTTGATTGGTTGAATTATTTCTTTTTTTATGCCGAAGCTTTCTAATTTCATGGAATACTAGTTATCATCACCTAAGGTTGTTTCTTTTATTACTGGAGTCCTGTTCAGAAAATATTTACCTATATCCATATACTAAAGAGGTTTCCTTAATTTTCTCTACCAGTTTTAAAGTTTCATGACTTATATTAAGATCATGGTTTCTCTGTGTTTCCTTGGCTGTCCTGTGACTCACTATGTAGACGAAGTTGGCCTGAAACTCAGAGATCTTCCTGCCTCTGCCTCCCAAGTGCTGGGATTAAAGACATGTGTCATCACTGCCTGGCACCTTTATGGTTTTTAATTCATGTTAAATTCATTTTTGTGAGATATATACTCTAGTTTCAGTCTTCTACTCATGGAAACGTAGTTTTTCTACTTTGCTATAGCACCAGAGTGAAGGTACAGCCACAAAATGGGAAAAAAGATCCTTGATGATCAAACATTAGGAAGATGGTTAATGACACAGACATATAAACACTACAAAAATGATGAGAATAGGTAAAACTGTGAGTCTCAGGAGGGGAATGAATGATCAAAAGGGGAAGAGGAAGAAATTCATCAGGGTCAATACAATAACCTAGGAAACATTTGTTACTAACAAAAGAGAAAGTTAAGAAAAATACAACAAATCAACTAACTACCTAGAAAAACATACAAACAAAAATTCTCTACTTCCTGATTACAGAGGCTAAGTGATCAGCTAATTCAAACTGCCACTGCCAGGAGTACGGAACCATGATGCACTTTACTCTTAAACTGTAAGCTCTTACTCTTTCTTCCTTAAGTTGCTTTTGTTGTGTATTCAATCACACTAATAGTAAAAGAAACTACAACAAGAAGAGTCAAGTGAAAGAGAAAAAAAAACAGAAAAAACTAAGTGAGGAAGATAGGAAGGTATAGAAAATGGTATGGAAAAAAAGGGAAAAGGCAAGAGGTTAGAAAAAGACTGCAAAAACTAATAAAAGGAAAAAAAAGAAAAAATTTGACTGGAGATACACAGCTATGTATACCATGTGTACCACTGAAATTGCAAAGTGAATTTTAACATAACTGAAAAAGAATATATGATAATTATATTGCCTATTTCTGTAGTCACCTTTTTATTCATTTCAATGAAAATAGCCCAGGTGTTCATACAATCTTAATACCATATGTATGCATAAAGGCTTAGACAAACATAACTGAATTCAGTCTCAATAAGATGTGTCCAGTAACCATATATATGGTGTAGCTGTCGCAAACCAGCCAACATGAAGAAAATTATTTCTGTTAAAATATCTACTTATTTTTCCTGGGATACAATTTTAAAAAATATTCCAGGAAAACATAATTTATTTGATACTTTAATTTGTAAAACTGTTGAATTTACAGAAAGACTTGGCCTACTTTCACATACTACTAAAGCCTCCTTCTCAGATGAGAAGATGTAGACCATATAATAGGCCAGAAGGCAAGTGGTTTCTTCTGTTCACAGAACAAAGCATTAATTAATTGACAAGATAACTGTAGGAAAATGACACCTCTTTTAACAAATTTCTCTAGCAGCAGACATTGAAGTATTTTACAACAGAGAATATCCACGTCCCCACAGATTAATTTTACTACCATTTATTGCTAGAAGACATGAAATAAATTGGATTGGGTTAAGTTTTTACAATGGTACCTAACAAATTAGAAATGCTACACATATGCTCACCATTATTTTACTGTTACTAGGAAGGAGCATATGTGTTTCAATTGCTCATCACCACAAAGAGGAACCCATAATCACCATTGCCTACATAGAAATGTCCATTTGGGAAAGTATGTTGATGGAGAGGCACATCCTCAGGGTTCTTGACACTGCAATTGAAGCTAATTAATGGCAGGAATCTCTGATTCCATAAAATAAATGCCAGATGATAATTTACCACAATTAAAAATCTCTGATTAGTATTTTAAATATAAATAGCCCAAATTATTAGAGTATTAGTTTCCTTTTGAACATAATTCATAATAACCAGTATCCTTTTTTCACTTTTTAATTTTAATTATTATTATTTATTATAAATTATTCACTTTGTACCCCGGCTGTGGCCCCTCCTTTGTCTTGTCCTAATCCCACGCTCTCTCCCTCTTCTACCACTATGCCACTCTCCTAATCCAATAATAGTGGAGGACCTCTTCCCCTTCTATCAGACTCTAGCCTATCATGTCTCATCAGGACTGGCTGCATTGTCTTCCTCTGTGGCCTGGCAAGGCTGCACCTCACAAGGAGTTGTAAAAGAGAGCCTGCAAGTGAGTTCATGTCAAGAGACAGCCCCACTCACCCTATTAGGGAACCAACTTGGAGAATGAGTCCATGGGCTACATCTGAGCAGGGTTTTATAGGTCCTCTCTATGCATGGTCCTTGTTTGGGTTATCAGTCCCTTCAAGGTTCCTAGGGCCCAGTTTGTGTTTGCTTGTTTGTTTGTTTGTTTGTTTGTTTGTTTTGGCTCTGTTTATCTCCTTTTGAAGCACCTGTCCATTCCAGTTCTTTTTATCTCCCCCTTCTTTCATAAAAGTTTGACTATGAATCTCATCCTCTGCTTCCATACCTCCATCAGTAGTCTTTTAGAGACCCTCTGTGGTAGGCTCCTGTCCTGTTCCCTGTCTTTTTCTGCTTCCAATGTCTATCACATTTGCCCTTCTGAATGAGGATTGATCATCTTCCCTAGGGTCTTTCTTGTTGTTTATCTTCTTTAAGTGTATGGATTTTAGCATGTTTATCCTATATTATATGTCTAATAACCACTTATGAATGAGTATATACCATCTGTGTCTTATGTTTCTGGGTGACCTCACTCAATATCATCTTTTCTAGTTCCTACTATTTGGCTAAAAATTTCATGATTTCCTTGTTTTTAATAGCTGAGTAGTATTCCGTTGTGTAAATGTACCCCAATTTCTTATCCATTCCACTTTTGAGAGACATCTAGGTTGTTTCCAGATTCTGGCCTTTATGAATAGAACTGCTATGAATATGTTTGAGCAAATGTCCTTCTTGAATAGTATGAGTATATTTCAGATATATGCCTAAGAGTGGTATAGCTGGATATTGAGGTAGCACTCTTCTTAATTTTCTGAAAAAGTGCCAGATTGATTTCCAAAGTGATTGTACAAGGTTACATTCCCACCAGCAATGGAGGAGAGTTCCCCTTTCTCTACATCCTCTCCAGCATGTGTGATCACATGAGTTTTTGATCTTAGCCATTCTGATGGGTATAAGGTGAATTATCAGGGTCATTTTGATTTGCATCTCCCTGATGACTAAAGACATTGAACATTTCTTTAAGTGTTTCTCTGCCATTCCATATTCCCCTATTGAGAATTCTCTGTTTATCTTTGTATCCCATTTTTATTTGGATTACTTGGTTTGTTGGTGTTTAAATTCTTAAGTTCATTATATATTCTGGATATTAGTCCTCTGTCAGATAAAGGGTCAAAATCCTTTCCCAGTCTGTACACTGTCATTTCATTCTCATGACAGTATCTTTGCTTTACAAAAGCTTTTCAGTTTCATGAGATCCCATTTATTGATTGTTGATCTTAGAGCCTGTGCTGTTGGTATGCTGTTCAGGACATGTTCTCATGTGACAATGAGTTTTAGTCTCTTCCCCACTTTTTCTTCTAACGTGGTTAGTGTGTCTGGTTTTATGTTGAGTTCTTTGATTCACTTGGACTTTAGTTTTTGCAGGGTCATAAATATAAATCTATTTGCATTTTTCTACACATAGACATCCAGTTACATCAGCACCATTTGTTAAAGACTATAACTTTTTTCCACTATATTGTTTTGCTTTTTTGTCATTAATTAAGCATCCATAGTTTTGTGGGTTTACTTCTGGGTCTTGTATTTGATTCCATTGATCATCCACCCTGTTTCTCTGCCACTACCATGTAGTTTTTATTACAGTTATTGTGTATTACAGTTTGAGATCAGGATGGTGATACCTCTAGATGCTCTGTTGTACAGGACTGTTTTAGCAATTCTTGGTTTCTTTCTTTTTCCACATGAAATTGAGAACTGTTCTTTCAAGTTCTTTAAAGAATTATGTTGGAGGTAAAGTTCCAAGATGGTAGTGACCAACACGCCCCATATCTCAGGGGCACAGGATCTGAACCTCCAAAATTGGTGAGTGGAGGGAGAGCTGAAGCCAGAACACCAACATTGAGGCTTCCCAGATGAGAGGGGGCAACCTATGAGATGAGACCATTTGGATCCAGGTCTCCTGTGGACATCTCTGGGGACTAAGAGTGGTGAATATTCAACCCCTATGCACTTCCCCTTCATGGATATCCCTCCTCAGTGGAGGCAGCCCACAGTGCCAACAGCTCCAAGCATGGACCTCCCTGCTTGGTTCCTAAACAGCAGAAGTGGGCCTTCCAGGTCTGCAGTGGGAAGCGCTATAGGACACCTCTTAGGTCTGCAGGCAGCTGTACAGGCTTCCCAGGGCCTCTGAGTGGGTGACTGTATTGACCTCCGAGGTCTGAAGCAAGTAGAGGTCAGCTGTACAGACTTCCCAGGGCTCCCAGCATGAGGCTGTACCAGCCTTCCAGGTCTGTGATGGTGGCAGCAGAAGGGCAGCTGGTAATAACAGGAGCCTCCATGCCCTGTGAGTGAGATGACAGAAGTGTCTATCCCAAGTAAGTGTCTCCCTGCCCAGTGGACAAACAGAGGATACCACTGAGCTGACTCTTCTCCTACATTCTCATTTGCCCCTACAGTCCCAAATCTGAGAGTAAGAAATGGGGGGAACACCTGTGCATTCTGATTAGGCGTGCTAGCAAATGAGTGTGCCCTCAAGTGAGTGCATGCAGAACCCATAATCCAGGATCCTTCTATTCTAGCAGCCAGACATCAGATCCATTCCACCCACATACCCATTGTGGGCAACATAGGGATTTTTGAGAGTGCGTTTTCAACATTGAAGCACCTGTTTTGTGGGTCTACCAGTGGAATACAGGCAAACAGTTCTGCTTAGACAGATCCAAATAGCAGGAGGACATTACTACAGGCCTGTAAGCCACTTAGGTATTCAAGGAACCTGCTCATGCATACTGTACCTGTGATCAGCACCAGCACCCACACTTCCTCCTGTGCTTAAGCCCCACATTCCAGGCATTTATACTCTTGTGCACCCTGCCTTTCAAGGCACAATTCAACACACATGCCTTTGCTTACCCACACTTGTGCAAGCTGCTCCCTTAGCTACACACACTCTCAAACTGTGGACCTGTTCTCATCTTTCCTGAAGAATAAGCCAGATACCAGAGAAAGATGGAAGCAGTCTGAAATATAGAGTCCAAGGCCAAACAGCGAAGGTTACAGATAAGCAGATGGCTGGAAGTAGGCATAAGAACAAATCCAACAAAAATCAGGACATCATGGCTTCACCAGAAACCCCAATAAACAATGGATATTTTAATTCATGGTAAACACAGGTAAATTATTTTAAAGCTATGCTTATCCAGTTATTAGGGGCTTATTAGGAACTGAGCAAATCCCTCAAAGAAAAAGGCAAATACAGCCAAACAAATACAGGCTTGGGTAGAGTCACAAATAGAAGCTTGGGTAGAGGCACAAGTAGAGGCACATAGAGAGGAAATGAACAAACCTCTCAAAGAAATACAGTCAACTACAGTCAAACTAATAGAGGCACCAAGAAGAGGCACAATTAGTGACATACAGAGAGGAAATGAACAAGAAACTGGAGGCCATAAAGGAAAGACAGCAACATTCAACAGATGAAGGAAATAGTGGAAGACATGAATACAGAATTAGAATCAATAAGAAAACATGAACAGAGAAAAACCCTGGAGCTGGAGAACTTAGAGAAAATATCAGAAATCACAAAGGTAAGCATCACCAACAGAATACAAGTGATGAAAGAGAGAATCCCAGGTGCCGAAGATATAGTGCAGAAATTAATACACTGCTCAAAGAAAAAGTAAAGTCAGAAAGATTCCAAACAAAAAACATCCAAGAAATCAAGGACACCACTAAAAGACAATATTTAAGAATAATAAGAATAAGGGCGGGGCAAGATGGTGGTGGCAGGAGGACTCTCATTCTGAGCAGCAGCACAGCAGGATCAGCACAGTGACCAGCAATCAGAACTCGTGGCCATAAAACACAAGGGATTGTGTCTCCCAGGTGAGAGGATACCCCACGGTGGGGGATTCAATCAGCTTTAACTCACCCAGCTAAAACACGGAAGAGATCCCGGTTCCACCAGGCGCTTGTTCGCCAGCCCAGAGCTAAACGCCAGCGTGATCTGGTCACTGTCCAAGACTGAACTGTGGGCCCACAACATCACAGACTGGATTTTCCAGTTGAGAGATAACCCCACGGAGCAGGGATCGATTGGGACCGACTTTAGGTCACCCAGACATCCTCTGGAAAAGACTCGGGTTCTGCTGGCACCCCAGGAGCCAGCCTGGAGCCAGAGCCGGGGACCCAGGTGCCTGCACAGAGCCCTGCCTGCTCTCCTGATTCACTGCCTCAGCTAGAACTGTGGGCCCCAGGGCACCAGAGACTCAGTCTCATTGTTGGGTGCAAACCCACAGGGAGGGAAACGGCTGGTCTGATCTCAGGGCACTCAGTTGATACCACCACCCCGAAAAGGTCACAGGAAAATTACCCAGTTTAGGCAGGCACCCAGGATCCCAGAGGCCAAAAAGGCAGAGCCACGGGCGGGCGTCTATGCCTGTGGGTTCTACTCACCACCCCAGACAGAACGGTGGTCCCCAAAGCAAAGACTGGGTGTCCCTGGCAGGAGGAAACCCCACAGCAGGGGGGATCATCAGGTCTAACGCTCAGGACACCCA
>REGO01000844.1:504534-528787 GCA_010120015.1 Rhombomys opimus
TAAAGATAAACAAGGTACTAGACCAACTGGATGTCTACATGCAGAAAAATGAAAATAGATCCATATTTATCACCCTGCACAAAACTAAAATCCAAGTGGATCAAAGACCTCAGCATAAAACCAGACACACTAAATCAGTTAGAAGAAAAAGTGGGAAAAACCCTAGAACTCATTGGCACAGGAGACTACTTCCTGAACAGAACACCAATAGCACAGGCTCTAAGAGCAACAATCAATAAATGGGACCTCATGAAACTGAAAAGCTTCTTTGAAGCAAAAGATGTTGTCGTCAAACCAAAACAACAGCCTACAGACTGGGAAAGAATCTTCACCAAGCCTACATCTGACAGAGGACTAATATCCAGTATATATAAAGAACACAAGAAGTTAAAGAGCAACAAATCAAGTAATCCAATTAAAAATTGAGGTACAGAGCTAGAGAACTCTCTGTAGAGGATTTTAGAATGACAGAAAAACACTTAAAGAACTTGAAAAGCAGCAAATCAAGTAATCAAATTAAAAAATGAGGAACAGAGCTAAAGAGAGAATTCTTGATAGAGGAACATCGAAATGCAGAGAAACACTTAAAGAAATGCTAAATGTCATTAGCCATCAGGGAAACGCTAATCAAAACAACCCTGAGATTTCACCCTCCACCCATAAGAATGGCTAAGATAAAAAATTCAAGTGACAACACTTGCTGGAGAGGTTGTGGAGAAAGGGGAACTCTCCTCCATTGCTGGTGGGATTGTAAACTTGTACAACCACTTTGGAAATCAATCTGGCACTTTCTCAGACAATGAGGAATACTGCTTCCTCAAGATCCAGCTATATCACTCCTAGGCATATATCCAAAATATGCTCAAGTACACAGAAAGGACATTTGCTCAACCATGTTTGTAGCAGCTTTATTTGTAATAGCCAGAACCTGGAAACAACCCAGATGTCCTCAACAGAGAAATGGATACAGAAACTGTGGTACATTTACACAATGGAATGCTACTCAGCCATTAAAAACAAGGAAATCATGAAATTCACATTCAAATGGTGGGACTTAGAAAAGATCATCCTGAGTGAGGTATCCCAGAAGCAGAAAAACACACATGGTATATACTCACTTATAAGTGGATAATAGACCTATAAGATAAGACAGCATAAACATACTAAAATCTGTACACCTAAAGAAGCTAAACAAGAAGGAGGACCCAGGGTAAGAAGAGCAATTCTTACTTAGAAAGACAAATAGAATGGACATTGGAAGTAGGAGAAAATGAGAAGCAGAATAAGAGCCTACCATAGAGGGCCTCTGAAGACTCTACATAGCAGTGTATCAAAGCAGATGCTGAGACTCATAACCAAACTTTAGGCAGAGTACAGGGAATCATATGAAAGAAGAAAGAGTTAGTAAGACCTGGAGAGAACAGGAGCTCCACAAGGACCAAATATATCTGGGCACAGGAGCTTGTCTGAGACTGATTCTCCAAGCATGGATATATACTAGAACCCCTGCTCAGACGTAGCCCATGGCAGCTCAGTATCCAAGTGAGTTTCCCTAGTAAGAGGAACAGGGACTGTCTCTGGCAAGAACTCTATGGCTTGCTCCTTGATGTCTCCACACCCCTGTGAGAGGAGCAGGCTACCAAGGTCACAGAGGAGGACATTGCAGCCAGTCTGCTAAGACCTGATAAGCTAGGGTCAGATGGAAGGGGAGGAGGACCTCCCCTATAAGTAGACTTAGAGAAGGGCAAGGAGGAGATGAGGGAGAGAGGGTGGGATTGGGAGAGAATGAGAGAGGGGGGCTACAGCTGGGACACAAAGTAAATCAACTGTAATTAATATATGTACGAATAGACAAAAAGAAGATGCCAGGCTCCAAGTTCTCCAGAAAATCTTTTCAAGAAAATGGTAGAAGAAAAATTTTCCCAACTTAAAGAAAGAGATACCCTTTAATATGCAAGACGCCTATAGAACACCAAATAAACTAGACCAGAAAAGAAACTATTCATGTCACATGATAGTCAAAACACTAAATCTACAGAACAAAGAAAAATAATGAAAGCAGCAAGGGAATAAGGCCAAGTAACATATAAAGGTAGAACTATCAGAATCACATCTGGTTCCTCAACAGAAACTGAAAGCCAAAAGGGCCTGGGCAGCTCTCATGTAGACTCTAAGAGACCAAAGATGTCAACTCAGACTACTATACCAAGCAAAGCTTTCAATCAACATATATGGAGAATACAAACTATTCCATGACAAAACATTACTTTTAAACAATATCAACACAGCAGCCTGGCCCTACAGAAGACACTAGAAGGAAAAATCAACTACACCCAAGAAAACACAAGATATAGATTACTTCACCAAAAAAAAAAAAAAAAAAAAAAAACTTAATAGTAACACCACCAACTCCACAATAAAAGGAACTAAAATTTATTGTTCAGTATTATCTATCAACATCAAAGGATTCAACTCTCCAATAAAAAGACAGACTAACAAAATGGTTGAGAAAACAGGATCCAACATTCTGCTGCATCCAAGAAACACAACTCTACAACAAAGATAAAAACTACCTCAGAGTAAAGGTCTGGAAAAAGAATTTTCAAGCCATTGGATCCAGAAAAAAAAAAGCTCTGGTAGTTATCCTAATATCTAATAAAATAGGATTTCAACTAAAATTAATCAAAAAAGATGAGGAGGGGTACTTCATTCTGATCAAAGAAAAAATCTACCAGGTGGACATCACAATTTTGAAGATCTCAGCACCTACATTTGTAAAGGAAATGTTATTAAAACTTAAACCACACATCGATACCAACACCTTAATAGTGGGAGACATCAGCACTGCACTCACACCAAGGGACAGATCATCTAGATAGAATCTAAATAGGGAAATAATGTCATGTACAAAAGGTGCTAAATCAAATGGACCTAGTAGACATCTACAGAACTTTTCATCCAAACCCAAAATGGTATTCCTTCTTTTCAGCACCTTATGGAACCTTTTTTAAAAATGACCATATAGTCGGGAACAAAGCAAGCCTCAACAGATACAGGAAGATTGAAATAATCCCTTGTATACTATCAGACCACCATTGCCTAAAACTACATCTCAACAACAACAGAAATAACAAAATACCTACGTACACATGGAAACTAAAAAAAGCCTATACTCAATGATAGCTTGGTCAGGGAAGAAATGAAAAAGAAAAGGGACTTCCTAAAATTCAATACAAATGAAGGCACAACTTAATCAAACTTTTAGGACACAATCAAAGTAGTGCTAAGAGGAAAGTCCATAGCACCAAGTGCCTCCAGAAACAAGCTGTTGACATCTCATACAAGCAATTTAATGGCATACCTAAAAGCCCTAGGGAAAAAGAGAGAGAGAGAAGCAGAAACACCTAACATGGTTAGAAGGGGGAGATCCAATATGGCGACACTGGAAGGACACTGTGTCGGAGAAGCAGGACAGCAGTGATGGCACAGTAACCAAGAGACTGAACTCTGGGCCCCAAAACACCAGCGATTATATTTCCCAAGTGAAAGGAAACCCCACAGTGTGGGAATCAGTCGGGTTCAGGTCACCCAGCTCAAACCCAGAAGAGTTCCCAGGTTCCAGCAGGCACTAGGTCACCAACCCAGAGCCACATGCCTGCATATCCTTATCACCTTCCCAGGATTAACTGTGAGCACGAAAACACCAGAGCCTGGGATGTCCAGTAAAAAGAAAACTCCACAGTGAAGGAATCAAATAAGACTGACCTCAGGTCACCCAATCAATCCATAAAAAAGGGGTCTGGAGGGCACTGAGCCACCAGCCCAGAGACTTCCTACAGGACCAACTCACCATCTCAGACAGAACTGTGGGCCACAGAACAGCAGAGACATGGTTTCCCTCTCAGTAGAAAACCTCACAGTGAGGGAAACAACAGGTCTGAACTTAGAGCATTCAGCTGACCACCCACACACACTGAAAATTTCTCAGGAAATGTTCCTGGGTATCTGCAGGTGCCCAGCTGCCCAATCACCAGCTTTGAACAACCACTCGCTTTGCCTGTGTGCTCTATGCACCACCCCAGACAGAACTGTAGACCTCAAAAGACCACACACTGGGTCTCCCTGCTGGGAAGAAACCCCACAGTGTAAAGAAACCCCACCATCATGTCTGACCTCAGGACACCCAGCTGCAGAATAATTTCTGGATCTCTGAAGGCTCCAGGCTCTAGCCTCCTGCTGCACACATGATAGCTTTCCTCACCTGCCACTTATTACTGCTTGGGTACTGGGGCACAGAGCTCCAAATTCAGAACTACAGAAGCCTGGGATCCCAGAGATCAATCACCATATACAGCTCCAAAGGGCAAATAGTTATACCTAACTGAACTGACAAAACTGGGGGTCTCCCACTTTCTTCCAGAGGGCTATGCCTAGAAAACAGTGTAAGAACAACAGCAGCAGCTCACTGAATTCAGGGCAGCTGTCTATTGGACTTCTCTGGGTGAAAGGAGATCCCCTGACTAAAAGAGACCACAGATATCACTCAGGTCTATATGCCTGAGGTAAGATGTGGCAATTCCTGAGAAACAACTGATATTCAGTGACGATACCCAAAAAACTTAGGAGGCCTCCTTCAGGAAAAAGCACCTTCCTGCCAAGAGGATTCCCCCTACCCCAGGATTTCAGGAAGCATCAGAAACTAACAACCAACACATAAGATAGCCCAGTGGGTAGAGGCCAGCATAAAAGCTCAACCAACCAAAGACAGAGTGATATGGCATCTCTGAAACCCAGTTATCCAGGGGCAAGCAGCCCTGGACACCCCAGTATAAATGAAATTCAAGAACATGAACTTACATCTATGCTTATGAAGAGTATAATAGAGGAAACAAAATGTGTAAAGAAAGAGAGGAAGATAAAGTCAAACAGATTATGGCCATCCATAAAGAAATATGGAAAGATAGATCCAAGCAGTTTGTGGCCTTTACAGAGGAAATCATGCAGAGGAAGAACTTAGGGAAGAAAACAGGAACTGCAGAGGTAAGCATAACCAATATACTACAAGAGATGGAAGAAACAGTCTCAGATGTGGAAGATACAGTGGAAGAAATGGATGTACCCATCAGAAAACTGTTCAATCTAAAAAAATTCCTGAAACACACCATCCAAGGATCTAAGACATCATGAAAAGACAAAACCTGAGAGTAATAGGAAAAGAGGAAAAAAAAGATTCCCTCCTCCAAGGTCCAGAAAATATTTTCGATAAAATCATAGAAGAAAATTTTCCCAACTTAAAGGAGAGGCCTATAAGAATACAAAAGGCCTACAGAACAACTAATAAATTAGAACAGAAAAGAAAATCCTCCTGCAACATAATCATCAAAACATTAAGTATACAGAACAAAGAAAAAAAATATTAAAAGATGTAAGGGAAAAAGGCCAAGTAACATATAATGGCACACCCCTAAGAAACACACCTGATTTCTCAACAAAGACTATGAAAGCCAGAAGGACCTGGACAGATATCATGCAGACCCCGAAACACAGGTGTCAGCCCAGGCTACTAAACCCAATGAAACTCTTAGTCATGATAGATGTAGAAAACAAGATAGTCAAAGACAAAAACAAATTTAAATAATACCTACCCACAAATCCAGAGTTATGGAAGATACTAGAAGGAAAAATACAACCCAGAAAAGATAACTACATTCAGGTAAACACAGGAAACAAATAATCTCACTACAGGAAAATTAAAAGGAGCTAAGCACACAAGCACACTACCAAAGCCAACAGCAAATCAAAGCATCTAACAGCCACTGGTCATTACTCTCCCTCAATATCAATGGACTCAATTCTCCAATAAAAAGACACAGACTAACAGAACGGATTAAACAAGACTGAGCAATCTGTGGTATAAAAGAAACACACCTAAGTCACATAGATAGATACTACCCAAGAGTAAAGAGCTGAAAGATGTTTTTCCAAACAAATGGACCCATGAAGCAAGCAGGAGTAGCCATTCTAATATCTAATAAAATACATTTTAAAGCAAAATTAATCAAAAGAGATGGGGAAGATCACTTCATACTCATCAAAAGGAAACTCCACCAAGAAGACATCACAATTCTGAACATCTATGCCCCCAAGACAATGGCACCCACATTTAAAAAAAAATTAATAAAACTTAACCACACATAGATCACCACACATTAATAGTGAGAGACTTCAACACCTCACTCTCAACAAAGCACAGATCAACAAAACAGAAATTAAACAAAGAAACAATGAACTCTGACAGATGCCATGATATAAATGAACCTAACAGTCATCCACAGAATCTTTCACCCAAACACTAAAGAATTTATCTTCTCAGCACCTCATGTAACCTTCTCCAAAATAGACCATGTAGTTGGTCACACAGCAAGTCTCAACAGATACAAGAAGATTGAAACAATCCCTTGTGTCTTATCTGACCACCATCGACTAAAACTGGGCCTCAACAACATCAGAAATATCAAAAAGTCTACACACATATGGAAACTGAACAACTGGCTACTTAATTACAGTTGGGGCAGGAGAGAAATGAAAAAAGAAATGAAAGACTTTCTAGAATTCAATAAAAATGAAGGCACAATTAAATCAAACTTATGGGACACAATGAAAGCAGTGCTAAGAGGAAAATTCATAGCAATAAGTGCTGTCAAGAAAAAATTTGAAACATCTCATTTAAGCAAATTAAAGGCTCACCTAAAATCCTTAGGGAAAAAAAAAGAAGCATACATAGCCAAGAGAAGCAGAGAGCTGGAAAAAATCAAACTCAGGGCTGAAATCAATAAATTATAAACAAATGAAACAATACAAGGAAGCAATCAAACAAAGAGATGCTTCTTTGAGAAAAAACAACAAGAAAGAATAACCCTTAGCCAAACTAATCAAAACGAAGAAAGATACCATCCAAATCAACAAAATTGAAATGATAAGGGGGAGATAACAACAGACACTGGGGAAATCCAAACAATCTTTAGGTCTTACTTCAAAAGCCTATATGCCACAAAATTTGAAAATCTAAATGAAATTGACAATTTTCTTGACAAATTCTATATGTCAAAGCTGAAAAGAACAAGTAAATCTATTAAATAGCCCTGCATCACCTATTGAAATAGAAGCTATTATCAAAATTCTTCCATCAAAAAAAAATCCCAGGTCCAGATGGTTTCAGCACTGAATTCTACTAGATCTTCAAAGAAGAGCTAAGTCCAATTCTCTTCAAACTATTCCACAAAATAGAAACAGAAGGAACATTACCAAACTCATTCTGTGAAGCCACAGTCACCTTGATACCTAAACCTCACAAAGACCTAACAAAGAAAGAGAAGCAGAAAGACACACATGGTATATACTCACTTATAAGTGGATATTAGACATATAATATAGGATAATCATACTAAAATATGTACACCTATAGAAGCTGAACAAAAAGGAGGACCCTGGGTAAGACTGTCAATCCTCACTGAGAAAAGGCAAACAGGATGGACAATAGAAGGAGAAAACAGAAAATACATTCACTTAATAAGTGGATATTACACACATATATAAGATAATCATACTAAAATCTGTATGCTTAAGAAAGCTAATAAAGAAGGAGGACCTACCTGGGTACATGCTCAATCTTCATTCAGAAAGACAAAAGGGACAGACATCAGAAGAGGGAGAAAACAGGGAACAAGACAGAAGCCTAACACAGAGGCTCTCTTAAAGACACTACCCAGCAGGGTATCAAAACATATGCTGAGACTCATAGCCAAACTTTGGGCAGAGTACAGGCAATCTTACGAAAGAAGAGGGAATTAAAAAGAACTGGAGGGGACAGGAGCTCCACAAGGAGAGCAACAGAACCAAGAAATCTGGGACATTGGTCTTTGGCGAGACGAACACTCCCAACAAGGAGCATGCATGGAGATAATCTAGAAACCCTGCACAGATGTAGCCCATGGCAGCTCAGTGTCCTAAACGGTTCCCCAGTACTAGGAACAAGGACTGTCTCTGACATGAAAACATGGGCTGGCTCTTTGATCACCTATACCTGAGGAGGGAACAGCCTTACCAGTCCACAGAGGAAGACAATGAAGCCAGTACTGATTAAACCTGATAGACTAGGGGCAGATGGAAAGGGAAGAGGACCTCCACTATCATTGGACTGGGATAGGGTCATAGGAGATGAAGAGAGAGGGAGGGTGTGATTGAGAGGGATTCAGGAGGGGACTACAGCTGGGATACAAAATTAATAAACTCTAATTGTAATTATGAAAATAAAATTAAAATAAGAGGGGTAGATGATTGGAAATAATCAATCTCAGACCTGAAATCAGTGAATTAGAAACAAAGAAAACAATTCAAAGAATCAATTAGACTAAGAGCTGGTTCTTTGAAAAAATCAAGAAGTTACATGAAAACTTAGCCAAACTCAATAAAAGGCAGAGAGAAACAATCCAAATCAGCAATATCAGAAATGAAAAGGGGGACATAAGGACAGACAATGAGAAAATTCAAAGAATCACTAGGTCTTACTTCAAAAGCCTATATGCCACAAAATTTGAAAATCTAAATAAAATGGACAATTTTCTTGATAGTTCCACTTAACAAAGCCAAACCAAAGATCAGGTAAATAAACGAGCCTATATGCCCAAAAGGAAAGTCTCCCATTCAAAAAAAGCCCAGGGCCTTTTAGTTTCAGCACAGAATTCTACCAGACCTTCAAAGAAGAGCTAATACCAATACTCTTCAAACTTTTCCACACAATAGAAACAGAAGGAACATAATCAAACTCATTCTATGAAGCCACAGTAAATTTGATACCCAAATAATAGAAAGACACCAAAAAAGGAGAATTTCAGACTTATCTCTTTTATGAACATTAATGCAAAAATACTAAAGAAAAATGCTCCCAAATTGAATCCATGAACACATAAAATTATCATCTACCATGACCATGTATGCTTCAGCCCAAGCATGGAGGAGTGGTTCAACATAAGGAAATCCACCAATGTAATCCACCACATACAGAAAATGAAGGGGGAAAAAAACACGATTATTTCCTTAGATGGAAGAAAGAATTTGAAAAACCCAACACCCATTCTGTTTAAAGTTTTGGAGAGGTGGGGGATACAAGGCACATAGTTACCTCATAGTTTACACATAGCAAAGGCAATATACAGCAAGCCTATTGCCAACATCAAACTAAATGGAGAGAAACTTAAATCAATCCCACTTAAATAAGGGTCAAGGCAAGGTTGACCACTCTCTCTTTATCTCTTCAACATAGTACTTGAAGTCCTATCTAAGCCAATAAGACAAGTAAAAAAGATCAAATGAATACAAATTGGAAAAAGAAAACAAAGTATCACTAGTTGCAGATGATATGATACTATAAATGTGTGAAGGCATACATTCTACCACAGAACTCCTTCAACTGATGAATGCCTTCAGCAAAGTGGCTAGATACAAAATTAACTCAAAAAAAATCAGTAGCCTTCCTGTATATAATAGACATAAGGGCCAAGAAAGAAATTAGGGAAAGAATACATTTTACATAATCCATAAATAACTTAAAGTTCCTGGTGTGAGTCTAACCAAGCAAGTAAAAGACCTACATAGAAAAAAGAACAGAACAACAATAACAACAACAAAACCTTCAAGTCTCTGAAGAAAGAAACTGAAAGAGATATCAGAAGATGGAAAGATCTCCCAGGCTCAACGATCTGTAGGATTAACATAGTGAAAATGGCCATCCTACCAAAAGCAATCTACAGATTCAATGCAGTTCTCAACAGAATACAAACACAATTCTTTTTTTTAATTTAAATTTTCTTTTTATATTAATTATAGTTTATTCAATTTGTATCCCAGCTGTAGCCCCTCCCTCATTCCCTGTCAATCTCACCCTCCCACCCTCGTCTCTTCCCATGCCCCTCTCCAAGTTAACTGAGAGGGGAGGTCTTCCTCCCCTTCCATTTGACACTAGTCAATTAGGTCTCCTCAGGTCTGGCAGCATTGTCTTTCTCTGTGACCTGGTAAGGCTATTTGTCCCTCAGTGGGAGGTGATCAAAGAACAAGACACTGAGTTCATTTCAGAGACACCCCCTGATCATCTTACAAGGGAACCCACTTTGAGACTGAATCTATGGGTTACATTTGAGCAGGAGTTCTAGGTTATTGTCATGCATGGTCCATGATTGGAGTAATCAGTCTCAGAAAAGACCCCTGTGCCCAGAATTTTTAGTCCTGTTTCTCTCCTTGTGGAGATCCTGTCCCCTCCAGCTCTTTCTATCTCTATCTTTCATAAGATATCCTGCACTTCGCTCAAAGTTTAGTTATGTGTCTCAGTATCTACTTTGATACACTGCTGGGTAGAGTCTTTCAGAGGCCCTCTGTGGTAGGCTCCTGTCCTGTTCCCTGTTTTCTCCCTTTTCTGATTTCCATCCTGTTTGCCTTTCTGAGTGAGGATTGATCATCTTACCCAGGGTCCTTTCCCTTTCATACCTTCTGTAGCTGTACTGATTTTAGCATGTTCATCCTATATTATATTTCTAATATCCAATATCAGTGATTATATACCATCTGTGTCTTTCTGCTTCTGGGATACCTCACTCAGGATTATCTTTTCTATATTCCACCATTTGCCAGCAGATTTCATGATTTCCTTGTTTTTATTTTTTAATTAAATTGTTATTTTTTAAATTAATTACAGTTTAGTCACTTTGTATCCCAGCTGTAGCCTTCTTCCTCCTCCTCTCCCAATACCACCCCCTCCTTCATCTCCTTTTATGCCCCTCTCCAAGTCCACGGATGGGGAGGACCTCCTCTCCTTCCATCTAACCCTAGCTTATCCTGTCTCATCAGATGCATTGTCTTCCTTTGTAGCATGGCAAGGCTGCTCCCCCATTAGGGGGAGGCAGTAAAAGAGTTAGCCACTGAATTCATGTCATCCACTTACTAGGGCACCCACTTGGACCCTGTGCTACCATGGGCTACATCTGAGCAAGGGTTCTAGGTTATATCCGTGATTGGTCCTTGGTTGGAGTATCAGTCTCAAAAAAGACCCATGTGCTCAGATTTTTTATTCCTGTTGCTCTCTTTGTGGAGCTCCTGTCCTCTCCAGGTCTTACTATCTCCCCCTTCTTTTGAAGGATTCCCTGCACTCTGACCAAAGTTTGGTTATGAGTCTCAGCATCTACTTTGATACACTGCTGGGTAGAGTCTTTTAGAAGACCACTGTTCTGTTTCCTGTTTTCTCCTCCCTCCAATGTCCATCCCATTTGTCTTTCTGACTGAGGATTGATTATCTGACCCATGGTCCTCCTGCTTGCTTACCTTCTTTATGTGTACAAATTTTAGTATGATTATCCTATATAGTATGTCTAATATCCACATTTAAGTGAGTATATACTGTGTGTATCTTTCTGCTTCTGGGATACCTCACTCAGGATGATCTTTTCTAGATTCCAATATTTGCCTTCAAATTTAATGATTTCTTTACTTTTTATTGATGAGCAGTAGTCTATTGTGTAAATGTACATTTCTTTATCCATTCCTCACTTGAGGGACAATGGTTTGTTTCCCAGTTCTAGCTGTTATGACCAAAGCTGCTACAAACATGGTTGAACAAATGTGTTTGTTGTGTACTTGAGCATATTTTGGATATATGCCTAGGAGTGGTATAGCTGGATCTTGAGGAAACACTATTCCTAATTGTCTGAGAAAGTGTCAGATTGATTTCAAAAGTGGATGTACAAGTTTACATTCCTACAAGCAATAGAGGAGGGTTTTCCTTTTTGCACATCCTCTCCACCATGTATTATCACTTGAGTTTTTGATCTTAGCCATTCTGATGGGTGTAAGGTGAAATCTTAGGGTTGTTTTGATTTGCATTTACCTAATGAGTAAGGAAGCTGAACATTTTTTTAAGTATTCTTCTGTCATTCAATATTCCTCTATTGAGAATTCTCTGTTTAGCTCTGTACCCCATTTTTAATTGGACTACTTGATTTGTTGTTTTTTAACTACTTTAGTTATTTATATATTCTGCATATCAGCCCTCTGTCATATATAGGATTGGAGAAAACTTTTTCTAATCTGTAGGCTATTGTTTTATTTTGATAACAGTGTCTCTTGCTTTACAGAAACTTTTTAGTTTCATGAGGTCCCATTTGTTGATTGTTGATTTAGGGTCTGTGCTGTAGGTGTTCTGTTCAGGAAGTTGTCTCTTCTGTCAATGAATTCAAGGCTCTTTCCTAATTTTTCTTCTAACAGATTTAGTGAGTCTGGTTTTGTGTTGAGGTCTTTGATCCATTTGGACTTTAGTTTTGTGCAAGGTGATAAGTATGGATCTATTAGCATTTTTCTACATGTAAGCACCCAGTTAGACCAGCAGCATTTGTTGAAGATGCTGTCTTGTTTTGGCTTCTTTGTCAAAAATCAAGTAGTCAAAGGTGTGTGGGTTTATTTCAGTGTCTTCTATTCTATCCACCATGTGGTTTCTATGCCAATACCATGCAGTTTTTATTTCTCTTGCTCTGTAGTACAATTGGAGTTCAGGGATGGAGATACCTCCCTACGATCTATTGTTGTACAGGGTCGTTTTTGCAATTCCGGGGTTTTTGTTGTTGAGATTTTTTCTTTCATGGTCTGTAAAGAATTCTGTTGGAATTTAATGGGAATTGCATTGAATCTGTAGATTACTTTTCGCAGGATGGCCATTTTCACTATATTTATCTTAGGCATCCAAGAGAATGGGAGATCTTTCCATCTTCTGATATCTTCTTCAATTGCTTTCTTCACATCCTTGAAGTTTTTTCTAACAGGTCTTTTACTTGCTTGGTTAGAGTCACACCAAGGTACTGTATGTTAATTGTTGATATTGTGAAGGTTGTATTATCCGTAACTTCTTTCTCTGACCTTTTGTCTTTCATATACAAAAGGGCTAATGATTTTTTTGAGTTAATTTTGTATCCAGCCACTTTGCTGAAGGTGTATCAGCTGAAGGAGTTCTCTGGTTGAATTTTCAGGATCACTCTTGTATACTATCATATCATCTGCAAATAGTAAAACTTTGACTTCTTCCTTTTCAATTTGTATTCCCTTGATCTCCTTTAGTTTTCTTATTGCTCTAGCTAGTACTTCAAGTACTATGTGAAAGAGATAAAGAGAGAGTGGGCAGCCTTGCCTAGTTCCTGTTTTGAGTGACATTGATTTGAGTTTCTCTCCATTTAGTTTGAAGTTGACTATAAGCTTACTGTACATTGTCTTTACTCTGTAGAGGTTAGTGCCTTGTATCCCTGATTTTTCCAAGACTTTAAAAATGAATGGGTATTGGATTTTTTTCAAATGCTTTTCCGTATCTAAGGAGATGATCACATAGTTTTTTTCTCCTTCAATTTGTTTATATAGTGGATTACATGTATGGATTTTCATATATTGAACCCCCACCCCCTGCATACCTGAAATGAAGCCTACTTGGTCATGGTGGATGAAAACTTTTATGTGTTCCCTGATTCAGTTTGCAAGTGTTTTATTGAGGAATTTTTCATCAATGTTCAGAAGAGAGATTGGTCTCAATTTTTTTTTCTTTATTAGTTCTCTGTGAAGTTTAGGTATCAAGATGACTGTGGCTTCATAGAATGAGTTAAATAAAATTCCTTCTGTTTCTATTTTGTGGAACAGTTTAAAGAAAATTTGAGTTAGTCCCTCTTTGAAGATGTGGTAGAATTCTGCACTGAAACCAATTTTTTTTTTGGAAGAAAGACTTTTGATGACTGTTTCTATTTCCTAGGGGAATATAGGACTATTCAATCTATATACCTGATCTTGTTTTAATTTTGTTTAGTTGAATCTATCAAGAAAATTATCCATTTCATTTAGATTTTCAAATTTTGTGGCATAAAGTCTTTTGTAGTAAAACCTAATAATTGTTTGGATTTCTTCAGTGTCTGTCATTATGACCCCGCTTTCATTTCCTATATTGCTGGTTTGGATTGTTTCTCTCTGCCTTTTAGTTAGTTTGTCTATCTTATTGATTTTCTCAAATAACCAGCTGTTTGTTTCAATGATTCTTTATTTGTTTTATTTTCTTTTATTGTTTTATTTGTTACTGATTTATTGATTTCAGCCCTGAGTTTGATTATTTCAAAACATGTATTCCTCTTGGGTGTGTCTGCTTCTTTTTCTTTTTCCTAGGGGTTTCAGGTGTGCCTTTAAGTTGCTTTTATGAGATGTCTGAAACATCTTTCTGGAGCTACTTAGTGCTTTGAACTTTCTTCTTAGCACTGTTTTCATTGTGTCCCGTAAGTTTAAGTTGTACCTTAATTTTAAATAAATTTTAGGAAGTCTTTTTTTATTTATTTTTTCCTTAATCCAGCTCTTGTTGAGTAGAGAGTTGTTTAGTTTCCAAGCATATGTAAGATATTTGTCATTTCTGTTGTGGGTGTCTAGTTATAGGCCATGGTGCTCTGATAGGATACAAAGGATTATTTCTATCTTCTTGTATCTATTGAAGCTTGCTTTGTGTCCAACTATGTGCTCAATTTTGGAGAAGGTTCCATGGGATACTGAGAAGAAGGTATACACTTTTGAGTGTTGGTGGAAACTCAAAAATGTAGACCTCTTTAGGTCCATTTAATTAAGGACCTCTGTAGTGCCATTATTTCCCTATTTTGCTTCTGTCTAGATGATCTGTCCCTTGGTGAGAGTGCAGTGTTGAAGCCTTCCACTATTAAGCTTTGGAATCAATGTGTTGTTTGAGATTTATTAAGTTTTCATTTATGAATGCAGGTGCTCTTGTACTTGGGGCATAGATGTTCAGGACTGTGATGTTTTCCTGGTGGATTTTTCCTTTGATGAGAATTAAGTGTCCTCATCTTTTTTGATTAATTTTGGTTGAA
Source organism: Rhombomys opimus (assembly GCA_010120015.1). Lineage (NCBI taxonomy): Eukaryota > Metazoa > Chordata > Mammalia > Rodentia > Muridae > Rhombomys > Rhombomys opimus. Next base: position 519,471 of record REGO01000844.1, read on the forward strand.
AGTCTATTTTATTAGATATTAAGACAGCTACTACAGCATGTTTTCTGGGTCTGTTAGCTTGCAAAACCCTTTTCCAGCCCTTTACTCTGAGGTAGTGTTTGTCTTTGTTGCAGAAGTGTGTTTCTTGGATGCAGCAGTATGTTGGATCCTGTCTCTTCAACAATTCTGTTAGTCTGTGTATGTTTATAGTAGAGTTGAGTCCCTTGATGTTGATAGATAATAGTGACCAATGAATGTTAATTCCCCTCATTGTGAAATTGTGTGCTTCTTTTCTTTTCTTTTTCTTTTTCTTTTTTTTTTTTTTTTGAAATTATCTATTACCTGTGTTTTCTTGTGTGCAGTTGATTTCATTAGATTGTAGTTTACCTTCAAGTATCTTCTGTAGGGCTAGGTTTCTGTGGAGACCTTGTTTAAGTTTAGTTTTGTAGTGTAATATTTTGCTTTTTCCATGTATGTTGATTGAAAATTTTGCTGGGTACAGTAGTCTGATTTGACATCTGTGTTCTTTTAGAGTCTGCCTGACATCTTTCCAGGGCTTCTGGCTGTCATAGTTTCTTTTGAGAAGTCTGGTATGGTTCTGAAAGGTCTACCGTTGTATGTTACTTGCCCTTTTTCCCTTGGTGCTTTTAGTATTTTTTCTTTGTTCTGTAGATTTAGTGTTTTGACTATGATGTGACATGATGTGATGTGCAGTCTTTCTTTTCAGTTCTGGTCTATTTAGTGTTCTGTAAGCCTCTTGTATGTTTAAGGGCATCTGTTCCTTTTAGTTGGGAAAATTTTCTTCTATGATTTTCTTGAAAATATTTTCTGGACCTTGGAGCCTGGCTTCTTTTTTGTCTATTCCAATTATTCTTAGATTTCCTCTTTTCATGGTGTCCTTTATTTCTTGAATGTTTTCTCTCTGTACCTTTTCCAATTTTCTTTTCTTTTCTTTGAGAGATGTATCATTTTCTGCAATTGTATCTTCACCATCTGAGATTCTCTCTTCCATCTCTTGTATTCTGGTGGTGATGCTTACCTTTGTCCTTCCTGATTTTTTCTCTAATTTTTCCAGTTCCAGGGTTTTGTTTGTTTGTTTGTGTTTTCTTTATTGATTCTAATTCTGTGCTCATGTCTTGCACCATTTCCTTCATCTCTTTGAATATGGATTCCTCTTTACATGTAAACATCTAATTTTTTGTTTGTTTCATCTTTATGTGTCTCTAGTTACTGGGTAAGCAGAGACTTTAAATCATTTTTCTGTGTTGCCCTATCATTAAAATATCCATTGATTTGTTGGGGGGGGGGTTGCTGGTGAAGCCATGATGTCTTTGCTGTTTGTTCCTGGAGCTTGTACTATATGGGTTCCTCTGTCTCTGGAATCTAGAGTATTCTTCAGGAAGATGAAAAGTCCACCTCTTTGAGAGTGGGTGTTGGTGTTTCCAATGTACTTAAGGGAGGAAGTTCTCAGGTGCATGTGTGTAAGTGTGCAGGAGTGCCAGTGGTATTGTGCCTGTCTGGAAGGGTGGAGTGTATGAAAGGAGCTTAAGAACAGGCTGTGGTGCAGAAGTGGTTCATGCAGTGTGCTTGCATAGGTTCGCTGTAATGCCTCAGTGACCCACAGGCCTGTCTTGGTAATTTGCTCCAAGCACTCAGGTCTGTCTGGGCTGCACCACCTTGGCTCCAGGAATTGCTTCCTAGAATTGTTTGGCTGGACTCCACTGGGAGTCCCACAGAACAGGGGCTTCAATGTTTTGAAGGGATTTCTATCTTTCCCAGAGTGTTAGTGTGGGTGGGAGGGATCTGAGGTCTGGTGGCTAGTGTAGAGGGATCCCAGATCTGGACACTTAGTAGGTAAATATCTCAAATTTGTACTGTTTCAGATGAAGAGGATACAAGGAAATACTGTTTTCATTACTATTCTAGTGCTATGATAAAAACATCATGACTAAGGCAACTGACAAAAGAAAGAGTTCATTTGGGTTTATGGTTCCAGAGTAAAAAGAATTTGTCATAGCAAGGAGGCATGGCAACAATCTAGCAGGCTGTGAACTCAGATCTTGACCCTCAAACATGAGGTAGCAGAGAGTGAGTTACTAATGGTGTGAGTCTTCAGACTTCAAAAGTCCCCATAGTCTTTTACAGTCACAACACTGTTTACAACTACAATATCTTTTCTAAGCCCAAGGTAATCTTTTCATTGTAGCTTCCCTGTAAAATCTAAAAGTAAATTAAAAACTTCTTACACAGATATGTTGTTTGTCCTGCCAGATTGTGATCTTGTCTTAGTCCAGTATTTCCTATTTCATCATTCCCTACTTTTAAAATGGAACTGTATACTCTGTGCCATTATATGTTGAAAGGATATAGTTTTCTTTTTTACTACATGTGTTTTACATTGTAATATGGCCATGAGTCTATATAGTGTGTAATGTGGTGGTTTGAATGAAAAGTATCCCTAATAGGTTCATACATTTCATTACATGGTTCCCAGTTGGCAAAGCTGTGAAGATTTAGAAGGTCTGGCTTTGCTGAGGTCATTAGGGGCAAGTTTTGAGAATTTAAAAACTTACTACTTCCAGTGCATTCTCTCTGCTTCTTGCTTTTTATTCAAGATATGAACTCTCAGATTGCTGCTCCAGCCATTATGCCCATAACTTTCCATCTACAGTGATGGATACTTATCCCTCTGAAACTCTAAGTTTTTCTCTGTGTTGCAAATGTTATCTGATGACATTCTTAGCTTTCAGGTTTGGGGAAACTAGTTTAGATACAGAGGAAGCCAAGAATTAGCTGTTCAGGAGGCAAAAGTTAGTTCAGAGAAGGTAATTAGGTTTTGGACAATCAGATTCCAACCTTTCTAGGTCACTTTTGTTATATTCAGGCAATCAGTTTCTGAAGATTCTTTTCAAGAATCCTCCTTCATATATGCATGTCGAATTACGTTTCTATATTCAATACTAAGTTAATGTTTTGAAGTACTATGTATATATTTCTTCATCTAGACTTTATCTCTAGAACCTCTACTAATACTGTTATGATTTTGAATCTTGTGTTGGAAATTTCTCTGTTTTGTCTTGACTTTTCACATAAATATTACCCCCATCCATTAGAAAATATTACTTGGGTTTGTTTGCTTCTCTCAAAGCTCTAATTTGCTAAACTAGTCATCATATGCACTCTTTCCAGCAATAATGATTGATTCAATAAAAGGTAATTCAGATCCCTTCAAAGCAGTGTAATTTCTGCCAGAAAGGATTTTTACTCTTCTCTTTAATAGCAACTATCAAGGTTGTAGTTGCTGCAGCAAATGGTTAGCTGTAAAAAATAAGCATCAAGCTGAGATAGATACAGAAGTTTGAGTATAGGAGTTCAGGTACAGAAACAGTACTGAATACAGAATAGAACAATGGTGAGAAATGTAACTGGTATTAGCCTGCTGATTAAGTTTTACCCAAAGCCAGCCCACCTTCAAGCTTTCTAGTAATTAAAGGACATATATTTCTTTCCTTTCTCTTCTTTCTTTGTTTTCTGAAGTGTACTTAAATTCACGTTTTTGTTGTTGTTGTTGTTACTTACCACTAAAATTCTTTGGGTGTACACCTTGACTGATGATTTCAATCATGATTATCAAGATTGAAGTGGACAAAGCAGGTTCCAATTACAGAAAGGTTATGGCTGCCCAGAGTTTGCAGTACATACACATGTTTTAGTACCCAATTTTTACAGAATGTTGTTTATGGTCTATCTTATTTTAAAATAAGAAAAACAGCTTAATCATCTGGTTTCTGAAACCAGGAAAGAAGTTGTAAACAAGAAAAGAAGGAAAAATACAGTTAATACATAGGTAAGTCTCCAAGACTTTTCCTACAACTAGGGCACAACAAAAATAACTCATAGAGAAGTAGCATATAAACAAATCTAATGATTTGGTAGAATGAATTGAGTTCATTCAAGCTACCCTGACTATCAGAGATAGTAATTTATATTTAATGTCCTAATATATTATTTCAGATGGACATTTAGTAACAAAAGTTGAAAATGCAGTGAAAGTTCTAGATAACATTTAATTATCATGAATTTTTAATAAGTTAGCTTTTTATTTTTAATTTTTTATATTTTTTCACTTTGTATCCCAGCTGTAGCCCCTTCCCTTATTCATTCCCAATCTCACGCTCCCTCCCTTCTCTCCTCCAATGCCCCTTTCTAAGTTCACAGTTAAGGGATATCCTCCTCCCCTTCCATCTGACCTTAGTCTATCAGGTCTCATCAGGACTGGCAGTTTTGTCTTCTGTGGCTTCACAAGGCTGCTCCCTCAAGAGGGGAGGTGATCAAAAAGCAGGCCACTGAGTTCATATCAGAGACATCCCCTATTCTCCTTAAAAGAAACCACTTGGAGACTGAGCTACCATGAGCTACATCTGTGCAGAGGTTTTAGGATATTACCATGTATGGTCCTTGGTTGGAGTATCAGTCTCAGAAAAGACACCTGTGCCAGATTTTTTTGGTTCTGTTGCCCAACTTGTAGAGCTCCTGTCCCCTCCAAGTGTTTCTATCTCCCCCTTCTTTCATAAGATTCCCTACACTCTGCCCAAAATTTGGTTATGAGTCTCAGCATCTCCTTTGATACACTGCTGGGTAAAGTCTTTCAGAGGCTCTCTCTATAGTAGGAGCCTCTCCTGCTTCCTGTTCTCTCTCTCTTCAGATGTCCATCCTGTTTGCTTTTCTGAGTGAGGACTGATCATCTTACCCAGGGTTCTCCTTCTTGTTTAGCTTCTTTAGGTGTACAGATTTTAGTATGTTTATCCTACATTATATGTCTAATATCTACTTTTAAGTGAGTATATATCATGTGTGTCTTTCTGCTTCTGGGATACCTCACTCAGGATGATCTTTTCTAGATCTCACCATTTGCCTGCAAATTTCATGGTTTCCTTATTTATAATTGCTGAGTAGTATTTCATTGTGTAAATGTACCACAGTTTCTGTATCCATTCCTCCACTGAGGGACATCTGGGTTGTTCCCAGGTTCTGGCTATTACAAATAAAGCTGCTACAAACATGGTTGAACAAATGTCCTTGTTGAGTACCTGAGCATATTTTGGATATATGCCTAGGAGTGGTATAGCTGGATTTTGAAGAAGCACTATTCTTAATTGTCTGAGAAAGTGTCAGATTAATTGCCAAAGCCAGATTCCTTAGGTAATAAGAATAGAACCAAGAATCACTAGTCACATGACTGCCATATGGCAAAGACCCTTAAAGATTTTGGAAACACTACCATTCTATTTTCACTTCATTGTATCTTTAGATTTCTAACGGATATTCTCAGCTTTTTTTTCTTTTTTTTAATTTCTTTTTTTATTAATTACACTTTATTCATTTGATACCCCCACAAAACCCCCCCCCCCCCCCCCCCACACCCACACACCCCCCACACCCCTCTGCATGCATGCCCCTCCCCAAGTCCACTGATAGGGGACATCCTCCTCTCCTTCTTTCTGATCTTAGTCTATCAGTTCTCATAAGAAGTGGCTGCATTGTCAGGGTTCTAGGTTGTCTCCATGAATAGTCTTTGGTTGGAGTATGAGTCTCTGGGAAGTTCCCTGTGTTCAAATTTTCTTGTTCTGTTGTTCTCCTTGTGGAGTTCCTGTCCTCTCCAGTTCTTACTATTTCCCACTACTTACATAAAATTCCATTCACTCTGCCTGTCAGTTGGCCCTCAGGCTCAGTATCTGCTTTCACAGTCTACATGGCAAAGGCTTTCAGAGGCTCTCTGTGGCAGGTTCGTAGGTCGTTTCCTGTTTTCTTCTTCGGGCTTTCAGAGGCCCTCTGTAGCAGGTTCCTACGTTGTTTCCTGTTTTCTTCTTCTTTGGATGTCTATCCTCATTGCCTTTCAGGATGGGGATTGACCGTTTTAGGTAGGGTCCTCTCTCTTGCTTAGTTTCTTTAGATGTACAGATTTTAGTGGGTTTATTCTGTGTTGTATGTTTATATGAGAGAGTATATACCGTGTGTGTCTTTTTGCTTCTGGGACAACTCACTCAGGATGATCCTTTCCAGGTCCCACCATTTACCTGCAAATTTCATGATTTCCTTATTTTTCATTGCTGAGTAATACTCCATTGTATAGATGTACCACAGTTTCTGCATCCAACATGAACTCGGTTGCCTACTCCTTGATCATGTCCCCCTGATGGGACAACATAGCCTGCCCACAGAGGAAAAGGATCCATGCAGTTCTGATGGGACCCCTTAAGCTAGGGTCAGACAATAGGTGAGGAGGAATTCACATGTTTGTAGACTAGGGAATATTTATAGGGGAAAAAAGGGGTAGGAAGGTGGGATAGGGAATAAATGGGGGAGGGGCTACAACTGGAGTACAAAGCAAATAAATTGTAAATAATAACAACGATAATAATAACAATAATATTAAGAAAAATAAAGAAAAGAAACAAAACCATAACATAATCCTGTTAAACTATTCACCAAAGTAAAAAGAGGTCATATCATATCTTTAAAGACACTTAAGTTTTTCATAGTTTAACTTATAAGATATATTTTAAACTAGCTCTGTAATAGCAGGTTGCAATTTTTATTTCTATTTTTTACAAAAATACTATATTTTATTTTCTTTTTGAGCCATTCCCACTTAGAATACTTAAAGCAGCATAGTACCCTACTGAGTATTCATTACTTCACAAGTACTCAAACTTTTACTGAATTCTAGAAGAAAATTACCTAGTATAAATTGAAATAATTTCCTTTTTTTAAACATGTTCATTTCATAATATTTGTTTATCCCACAGAAAAGCTTATATTCTCTCCAAAACAACTAACATCATATTTTGCAAATGACTTAAGTGTGTGTTAGCCAGTGTTATTCAGGTAGGTGTGATATGTACATATCTAACATAAGAGATTACTATAAATCTTATTTGAGCCATTGCAGATCTAGGTTATAAAAAGCAGGTGCAGAGTTTAGGAAGATTAAATAGAAATAAGTATTTCAATGGTATAATATCTTAAAGTTATCATCAAAATTTTTGGAAAGAGTGTAATAGTAAAATGGGATTTCTACTCATTCTCTTAGAGATACAATGTATCATGCAATTTGATTTTATTACCTGTCAAAAAAGATGCTAATTTACATATTAATCTTTTAATTTACATATTTAATCTTTTTTTTTAAACCAGAGTCATGTTAGCATGTGGTCTTCTATGGATTTTGACCTTTATGAATTAAATTTTACTGTGAATTATATGACATCATTGAGGTTTATAGGTGCACCATATCAATTATCAGAAAGTTAAGAAATCAGAATTTCTTTTACTTCCATTTTTTAAAAAGTGTTTAAATGTTGAAGCATGCAAATATCAGTATGAGTCAGAATCCTCCAGAGAAAGAAACAGAAACACTGTGATGTGTATATATTTCAAGCTAGTGAGTGAACTAGCTCTGTATATCTATGAATACAGAGAGAAAGAGTGGGGAAGTAACACTGTTTTAAGGGTCAGTCTTGCCACAAAGCTATTATGCAAATCTGAAATTTATCGGGCAGCCTGGCAGGCTGGTAACTCAGGCAGGAGCTGAAATTTCAGTCTTCCTTCATTGAAACTGAATGAATGAAACAGAATGAGCTAATGGAGAGACAAAGCTAAATTATATAAATGTAAGTGTATTGGGAGCAGCTAAGGAGGGGGAGGGAAAAGGGGAGCACACGCTGAGGGTTAGCAGGAAGGATGGTGTTATGCCTGATTCGTGAGACCCCTGAAAGACCACCAGGAGTCAAGTTTGTTGCAAAACACATGAGGATTTTTATTCACAGCTGGAGCTGGGACTCTCACAGACACCAAGACACTGATATACAACTGAGAACCCCAAGCTCAGAAATGAAGGTGATTTATAGGTCACAGTACCTTCCAGCATGCCCAAAGAAGGGGAATTCCAGCCTGGCAAGCATATGTTGGTTGAAAGACAAAAGGACATGTTGCATTTTAAAACGATTGGTTGTGGAAAGGAGCCAAAACCATTACTGGTTCTGGATTTCTTTGTTTGGCTGTTGTTAGGGGAGGGAGCAATCTGGGCAGGTTTCTTAGCAACTGTATCTCTAGTGGGCAGGAAAGAATGCAGTAAAGCTGGTCCCTCCCTGCAGGTGGCCAGGCATGTCTGAATATGTCTGTCCTTTTTTCAGGCTTGTGATTTAAACTTTAATCCAATAACCCAAAGAAACTAATTTTTAAATCTTTGGTCTCTCAATGCAAAGGGAGAGAAAGGGAGGGAAAGGGCAACGGAACTAAGATGTCTGGTTATATAGTGAAAGGCCTCTGGGTAAGAAGTCCTGACCCTAGGTGGAGGGCAGTGTATGGCAGCCACACCCTGCAGCAGGTAAGGACTTTGATAGAAACCTTACCTTTTTATTTATTTTTATTTATTATTATTAATATTTTATCAACTACACTTTATTCGTTTTGTATCCCCCCATAAGCCCCTCCCTCCTCCCCTCCCGACCCCAACATCCCTCTCCTTTCTGCATGCATACCACTCCCCAAGTCCACTGATAGGGGAGGTTCTCCTCTTCTTTCTGATCTTAGTCTATCAGTTCTCATCAAAAGTGGCTGCATTGAAACCTTACTTTTAATTAACTTTTTCAGTCTTATAGCTGATTGGTTAAGACCTAGCCACATTAGAGAGGGCTGACTTCTGACTTCTCCACTTAAAAGCAAGTGATTATAGATATTAACCACATCTACAAAGTACCATCATCTAACACCTTTATTAGTGTTTCACTTGATAGCTAGATATTATAATCCAGCTAAGTACATACAGGAAAGTAATCATCACAGTACCTAACAAAAAGGTATAGTTCTTCAAGTTTCCTAAAGTTGATGATCCTCAGGAAACTTTCCAGTAGAAAACATATTTTTCTTTAAATCATTAAATGAATATTATTCATAGAGATTAGATCTGTTGTCATGAACATTTTTCTTCCTGGGAAGAGCACTATCACTGTTGGCTGACAGTTTTTGTTTTTTTAATCACCAATTTAGTAGCCTGATATAACATGTTTATGTGTTCATGTTTGTGTGACATTTGGTTACTAGCTTTAGAACACTTCAGTCCTCAAGATGGCAATGAGCACACACAGTTTCTGAACGGTGGAATACCTGAACTTCTGAGTTGGTGAATGGAAGGACCTCTAACCCAGGAAGACAACGGCGGAGCTTTCTAGACGACAGGGAACATCACAGGAGGTGAAAACTTTGGTCTCGGGTCACCCGGGGACTTGTTTGGGGAAGGAGAGAAACAATCCTTTGATCTTGTGGCACTCCCCTCC
>REGO01000844.1:534992-552132 GCA_010120015.1 Rhombomys opimus
TCCCAAAGTGAGGGGAACAAGGACTATTTCTAACAGGAACTCAATGAAGATACCTGATAAAACAGGATCAGATGAATGGGGGGAGGTCCCCCCCTCTCAGTGGACTTGGAAAGGGGCACAGTGGTGATGAGGGAGGGACTGGGAGGAAATGAGGGTTCGGGGCAAGGCCGGGATACAGAATTAATAAAATGTAACTGATAAAAATAAAAAAAGAACACTTCAGTCCTATTCCCTGCCTCAAACTTCATAAATAGCTGTTCACTTGAGACATGGCCTAATTTCAAACTGTCCATCACCCTTCTGTAAATCAAAGCATTTTTATAGAAGACAGCAATATCACATGTTCAAGAAGTTCCTTTCCTTTTTTTGGGGGGGGGGGGTTGTAGTACAAAAGTGTTACTGCTAGGGCCTACAGGTATGGTACAGTGGTTAAAAACACTTGATGCTATTGGGAAAGACCCAGTTTTAGTTGCCAGTACACATAATGCCATATAACCATATATATAGTTTATATGTTTATAACCATATAATTCCAGTTCTAATGAATACAGCAATGTTTTCTTGGATCTCTATTTTTTTTTTTTTTGGCTTTACGCATAGACAGTGGTGCAGACATATAAACAAGCAAGCCTAAAAAAAATAAAATAAAGATGTTATTGTTTACAAGTTGGTAAGCACTCAGTATTTTAGTACATTCACTGTTCACATATATGACATACTTCTTTTTGTATATAGGCAAATGATTTACCACTAAGCTATACCGTCAGCCTTCCTCTAGCTTTGTTAATAATAAATTAACTCTATAGTTTATGTTCTTTTTCATGACAGTTTTCATAGTTAAATTATTTTTGAGGCTTTCAAGATGGCATATAAGTTGTCTAACAGATTGGAACACTTAAGTTGACCAAAAGCAAAGATAACCATTAGATTTGGGCTGTGTCAGGATGATTATAGTTTGCAACTATATGGAGAAATGATGATATTCTGTTCTTTTCTGATTACACTGAATAAATATTTAGAAATTCTAATAGGTAACATGTAAAAATGATATTCCATAATATGATTTCCCTCTTATTTATTTATTATTTATTTCAATTTATTCACTTTGTATCCTCGTTGTGGCCCATTCCCTCATCTCCTTCCAATCCCACTCTCCCTCCTTCTCTGCCTATGCCCCTCCCCAAGTCAACTGATAGGGGAGGTCTTCCTCTCCTTCTATCTGACCCTAGCCTATCAGGTCCCATCAGGACTCACTGAATTGTCTTCTTCTGTGGCCTGGCAAGATTACAACCCCTCAGGGGAAGGTGATCAGAGAGCCTGCCACTGAGTTCATGCCAGATGTTCATAGCAGGTCTTTTTGTAATTGCTTAAGTCTAAAAACAACCTAGACGTCCCTCAGCAAAGGAATAGATACAGAAATTGTGGTACAGTTACACAATGGATTACCACTCAGCAATGAAAAACAAGGAAATAATGAAATTTGCAGGCAAATGGTGGGAACTAGAAAAGATCATCTTTAGTGAGGTAACCCAGAAGCAGAAAGACACACGTGGTATATACTCACTTACTAGTGGATATTAGACATATAATATAGGATAATCATTCTAAAATATGAACACCTAAGGAAGCTAATCTAGAAAAAGGAGCCTGGTAAGATGCTCAATCTTCATTTATAAAGGCAAATCAGAAGGACATCGGAAAAGGGAGAAAACAGGAGCCTATCACAGAGGGCCTCTGAAAGACTCTGCCCAGCAGGGTATCAAAACATATGCTGAGATTCATAGCCAAACGTTTTGCAGAGTCCAAGGAATCTTATGAAAGAAAGGGGAGATGGAAACACTTGAGGGGCCAGGAGCTCCAAATGGTGACCAACTGAGCCAAACAAACAAACAATACACACACACACACACACACACACACACACACAAAATGGGCCTTGCAGAGACTGATACCCAAACAAGGACCATGCATGGTAGAGGACTTCAAAGCCCTGGGTCCATAGACTAAGTCTCTAAGTAGGTTTCCTAGTAAGGGGACAAGGATATTTTTAAAGGAAAGTTTTTCTTTTAAAATATTTATATATGTATACATGTATTTAATATTTGTATGTATATGAGTGCCTACCTGCCTGCACATAAGTGTACAATATGTGCACAGTACTGACAGAGTAGAGAATAGGGCTTTGGAATCTCCTGAAATCTCCTGGAATCTCCTGTTGATATTACAGACAGTTGTGAGTTGCCATGTGGGTGCTGAAACCTGATGTAGGTCCTCAGCAAAAGTAAGAATGTAGGTGCAGCCTGGACTATATTCTTATATGTGGCCTGTGCTGCCATCAAAATCCAGGCTGATGTCCATGGTCTGTGTTGCAGCCTGTATCCATGTTGATATTCATGGGCCATGGTGCCTTGTGAATCCATTTGATGACAGTGGCATGCACTGCCACCTGAGGCCATGCTAATGTCTTTAGCCTATGCTGTCATGTATGGCATAGTGGCCCTTATTGACACCGAGTGCTTTGTTGATGTTCATGGTTTAAACTGCCACCAGAAATCATGCTGAGGTCAGTGAAATGTGCTGATGCTAGATGCCATGTGGAAGTCCATCATCCTTGTGCCCACTGACTGTAAAGGACAAAGAAACTGTTTTAACCATAGTATTGATGACAGCAGACTCACAGTTGGGAAAGAGGGACATAGAATGTCTATGTGATAATTCTTATTCCCACCATCAACCCCCCCCCAAAAAAATGTAACAGCTTAGACAGAAAGCCAGTGAAGGGAACTTTAAAAATTATGAGGATGCTGAAGTGTTCACTATTCATAACTGATGTCTTCTAGTGGGGATTTGGATGGGACAGATGTACTTTTACTTAAAGTGCTGGCCACCAGAAATTTGATCATTCTCCAGTGAGTATATGGGCAATAAAAAACTATTTTTTTCTTTTTCTCTGGGGGTATGCAGGTCACATTGGTTTGTAGGTGAGGTGGATCTGGAAGGACTGGGAAGTGATTGTGGTGGTGATCATGATGTGAAATTCTCAAATAATCAATACAAATATTATGAAAAAAAGGTAAACGTACAAAACAATGAAAAATAGCAGTTGTATATCTTTAACACACATTGTATTTCTGGAAAGATATTAGCAAAGATGGAAGCTACAGTTCCTCTAAGAGAGGATGGCCAGGAGTCAGGGAGGACTTAATTTTAACAATATATATTTGCATGGTTTGAAATTTTAATTCATGCTATCCATGTTTAACCTTTTTTGCTCATTTATTTATTTTATTCACTTTACATTCTTGTAGCCCCTTCCCTCTTCCCTCATAGTTCCATCCCTCTTTTTCCATCCTCTAAGGGGAGTTCCCTTTCCGATCCACCCCAAATCATTAAGTTGCTTCAGGAGTGAGCCTGTCCTCTTCCCCTGTGGCCTGGAAAGGCAGTCCCACCAGGATAAAGTGATAAAAAAACTCTCAAGTAACTCTGTGTCCAATGCAGATCCTACTCCCCTTACTAGAGTACCCACTTGAAGCCTAAGCTGACCATCTGCTACATATTTGTAGGGGGTCTAGGTACAGTTCATGCATAGTCCTTGGTTGATACTTCAGCCTCAGCAAACCCCTCTTGGCGTTCCTTAGTTGGCTCTGATGGTTTTGTTTGTTTGTTTGTTTGTGGCACTCCTGTCACTTGCTGGTCTTTTTTGCTTACCTCTCACTATTCCTCAAGACTTCCTATGCATTGCCCAATGTTTGCCTGTGAGTCTCAGCATTTGTTTTGAGGTACTGCTGGGCAGAGCTTCTCAGAGGACAATTCTGACAGGCTCCTGTATACAAGTTTAGCAGATTATTGTTTATAGTGTCAGGGGTTGGCACTTTTAAAACCCCAAGACATTTAAAAATATATCAAATGTGAAATTAAAAAAAAGAATACCAAGCAGGGCTTAGCCACCTCTCCAGCTCCTCCCCTTACTTCTTAATGCAAAGAAAGTAGCCTTCAAAATAGGCCAAGATGACAACCTCAAAAATTTGATAAATGAGAGTTAAAGGGGGAAACCCTAATGTTAAATGTTGCTGAGTATAGGCAGTTTTGTTTGGGGAAAATGGCATGTAATTGTCCCAAACATGTAGAAATGTATGGATTTAAATGTAAGAGTTTTAGAGGAAAAGAAAATCACCTCTAGTATTCTATTTTGATGTTTGAAAGTCCTAAAAGTGTAGGTTCACCCCAGATACCTGTTTTGATCAGTTAACTGTGATGATATTTTTTATCAGAAAGTACTTGTTTTCATGAATAAGCAACACATCTAATAATTCTAGCTCGAAGCTGTTAAAGCATGCCTCATTTTAAAAATTAGTATTTTAGAAGGTTATAAGGATTCTGAAATTCCCAATCTAATATGATTGACAGACTCCACAGGAGAGCCCAAATCAATATTGACCTTTAGTATAATTGTACACAGCCTAAGAAAAGAACCAAATTTTACTTGACACATGTTTAGAAAAAAGACACTTGATTGAAAACTTTGTCTCTTAAGTAGTATATCCATTAGTGACACAGACATAACCCTGATTTCTTTCTAGCATAATATAAGACAGAGTAAAATTTGTATGATATGTTTTAATCTTAGGTTCTGATTTTCAAAAAACCAAGTGGGTTTTTTGAAACCCACAAAAAAGTCCACAGAAATTACAATTTTATTCTTAACGTGTTATTTCACACATAGTTTGACTCTATATGTGTCATCCAGCAAAACAAGATTATTAAGTGTATTAATGACTGTGCAAGAACTACAGATCTGCAAGTGACAATAGTGTAATTAAACTTCTTTTGGAAAATTACATAACTATGCTCAGATGAAGAAAAATATCATTAAAACAGAAGTTCAGCCAAAGTGCTATTTGATTTGTACACCACTGTACAACCTTGCCCCATGCTATCTAGAAGAATACAGTAGGAAAAATGTGCTCTAGCATGTAATACACAAGGCACAGAACATCCTATAAAACAAGAGGGATAATTAATTTTTAATTCATTTGAAATGCCTGACTACAGATAATAAAGTGAAAATATTGTCAATTTAGAAACCTGATGGCTATAATCAGGAACAGGCCCTAAATTACTTCTTAAACTAGAAATGTATTCAGAACCACAAAACCAAGATCCATGGTGGGATTTTTTTTCTATTATGATAGTAAACATTATGGTAAACTACCTTATATATTTAATACAAATGAACATAAAATAAAATAATGTTAAATCTCTTAAGTGCTCCAGAGATTTTCAAGGAGACCAGAAGGTAGGTTTGCTCATTTTCAAGTATGCCACTGTAGATATTGGGAGGAATCCAAATGCGATTTCTACATTCTTTCATATGGATTGTGTTGACTGTTGTGCTATTGCATTTTTGATGTTTGCAGCATAAAATATATATTTGTATATTTTGTATACAATGAATGTTCCTTGAGAAAAATTAGTAAATGCTTATGTTAAGGTAGTATGTACTATTATTGCTTATATAGTTCAATATGTCACTCTGTAAAGTTTATGTAATATATAATTCACACTTTTTAATATATACTTTATAAAACAGATAAAACAAAACATATACATGCTATGATACTATTGTGGACAGGGTAAGCACACATATGAATCACTAAAGATGTTTCTTGCAAATATGCAAACCTCTATATGGTGTGACCTCAACTATTACATTTAAAAATAATGCTTATTGAGACTCAAACAGCAGTATGGGCTACCAGATTATTGTAGTTTTAGAAAGATGAACATAGCTTTAAAAATCCCTATAGTAAGGTAATTTAAAGCATTTATATCACAGTTACTTCATTTCTTAAAGCTTTTGAGAAACTCTTCTACATAATGCTTAAGTGTTCATCAAAGCCAGAGTAATGCAAACCATATTTGGCAAAGATTTAGCTACTACTCTTAGAATTTCAAACATGTTGGCATATCTCCTATTCATTTTTGATCCTTATAGGCATCTCCCATTCAGAGAAGTTTTTTTTTCCTATTAATATTCATGCCATCTACTAGCTTTCCCTATTCTTTCAGCTGATGTCTTATCAGGTGACATAATGAAAAGAGTGAATTGCCTAATCAAGCTTTTTATAGTACTAAGAACTGGGAAAAGATTTTTAAAATTATATATTTTAAAATTATATATATATATATAGTGTATGTCATCAAAATCAGTGGTATTTTTAATGAGAATGAGCTCCAAACACAGTCACTTGAAGAGATGATTAATTTAGTCTCCCCACCACCATGATCATCACACAGAATGGAAAAACAAAGAAATGCAGACTATTAACATTTGTAAAGTGAAATTTTCAAATTTATAATGCAATTAATTATTTTGGAGTTGTAAATATCTAAATGCTGCTATATATCAGCAAACTCACTCTTATTTACAACCAACTGTTCTGTTGACATTCCGCTGGTATTGCAGGTGAGCTCTTTGGAATGTGAGAATGCAATTTGTTTGCTTTCTGATACACATTGATTGTCCACATGGTTAGTCATTGTGAAAATAATTTACAAATTATTTAAGAAAGAAAATTAAAGAATTATGTAGGTTCTATGAAGATTGGTACAATTCACCAAACTCACCCACTTTTTATTCATCCATCTCAGAGTTAATTATGTATAGTTTTCATTAACATACCATATGTTGGGAGGAATTTAAATGAGATTTTCTTGTTCATATATACTGTATTAATTATTATGCAGTAGCACTATCTTCTCTATGACAGATCTCCCTCTATATCAAGCTAGGTAATCAGTAATTTATCTCTTTTTGAGAGTTAAAGATGCATAGCTTAAATTAGTTGCTTTCAATTTTCTTTACATTGTGAATCCTTTAATATAGCTCCTCATGTTGTGGTGACCTCAAACCATAAAATTATTTTGTTGTTACTTTAAAACTGCAATTTTGCTACAGTTATGAATCATAATATAAATATCTAAAATACAGGATATCTGGTATGAAACCCCTATGAAAGGGTTGTTGGACACCCTAAAGGGATTGTGACCCACAGGTTGAAAATTGCTGGCTTAGGTGAATAATCATACTCCCCATAGTTATTTTGCAATTATGTTATTACTCACAATATATGTGCTTTCTACCACAGTACAGTTTTATTTTCACATTTGTTTTCTTTCAGGTGCATTGTTGTACATACCTAACATCAGTAGTTCAGAGCACTACCATGAAAAGTCTACTTGTAATAATATTCTATTCTGTCTAATTTAATAACTAAGTATATACACTTATAACAGAAGTCAACAAAAGTTATCACAAAGTGAGTATCATAAGTGTTTCCTATCACCTGGGTGTGGTAATGCATTCCTTTATTCCCAGCACTCACAAGGTAGAGGTGGATAGACATTTGACTTTGAGGTCATCATAGTCTACAAAGAAAGTTCTAGAACAATCAGAGCAACATAGTGGGTCCCCTGTCTCAAAACAAACAAGAAAAAGAGTGCTACTTTTAAGTGGTTAAATGTATGTCATTGTCTTAGTGTTCTATTGCTTTGAAGAGACTCCATGACCAAACCAACTCTTATGAAAGAAAGCATTTAATTGGTGTCTGGCTAGCAGTTTCAGTGGTTTAGTCCATTAGCATCATGGCAGGAGCACAGCAGATTGCAGGCAGGTATGATGTGGAAGATATTGCTGAGAGTTACATCCTGACCTAGAGACAGAGAAAAAAAGACTCTAGGCTTGGTAGGGGCTTTTGACTCTTCAAAGCCCAGCACCCCAAGTGATAGACTTTTTCCAACCAAGACACACCTCTTAAACCTTTTAAGCAGTGCAACTCTTTGGTGACTAAGCACTCAAATACATGAACCAATGGAGGCCATTCTAGTCAAACCACCACAATCATGGAGATTGGGTACTTTCAAAAGAGGTGGAAAGTCTTCACTCTTCAGGAAAAAAAATGTTATTTTTACAGTGTGTCTATAGACACTCAGCTTTCAGTCATTCAGAGCAGACTGGGGCTTTATGGTGACACATTTCTAATACTTCTGTCTTATGAGTTTTAACAATTTTTATGTTTAGAACAACAGGATGTGGATCTTCTTAATACTATGTTCTCAACAATGTGACAACTAAGATCTGTCTCAAAATAGAAATTGAATGTGTACTGAATAAACTGTCCACCTTTGCTTACTACTGCTGTGTTTGCAACTCTAAATTTCTAATTCTAGTGAGGAATTTTTTTTTTGCTTCAAGTAAAGTGAAAGGATAAAAATGCCCAAGGTGACAGCTATTATTTGTAGGCTAATCAATAAATTATTTGATTATTAAATTGACTAAAAATTGACCTGACTTAATTGTCTATAAATGTAAAGTACTGGGATAGTTGCCTTGCCTGGAATAGCTGTAAGTTAAATGTACCTTCAATTACTTATACTGCTGGAGAAATTCTATGGTATTATATTCAGGGCTGCTGTTCCTTCTGAAGGACTATCCACAGGTGGTAATAGCCAGGGTTCCACAGTTAAAGGATGTGTGGATTTTCCCTTTTATTTAACTTGCTCTTAAAAGGCTTTCAATGCTTATTTCAACTAGGAAGTTGCTTCAATACATTTTTATATCACCCGTCATGTTCTGGCACCATTTAAAATTTTGATGAAAAAAAAATCTGCATATATTTGAATCAGGTTAAAAGACAATTTCAAGCTTATATTGACCATTTAGGCTTGAAACCATAGGTTAAATAGTTCGATCTTAGAGGAACAATATAGCTTGAGCTCTCCAAACTGGGCACTTGTGCTTTCAGTTATGCATCACACAATTCGTTCCAGCACTGTAGTTACAATCTCCTATATGCACTTAACTTTTAACCTGTACCTAGTTGTAACATTTAGTTGATTATTAGCTACTTAATATTTTATGCTCTGGGCAAGATTTATTTATTCTGTAGAGAAGTTGTTAAATATCACCATTTTGTTTAAGATGTTAGTTGGAATCCTAGACAACAAAAGTCAAAAGCCCTGGGCCAAGATTTTATTGCAATAGGCAGGGCAGAAAAAAAATACTCTGAGATAGTTGTGTCTGTCCACCTAACTATCAGATTGCTGATACAGTGGACACCAAAGATACAGTAATTTCCCCAGAAAGTGTTGTACCCAGTTTGTGAGATCCCAAAACACCACCGACCACAACAGGAGTCAGAAATCATCTGCAAAAGCAAAGAACTCTTATTTTGAGCTTAAGCTAAGGCTCCCAGCATGAACTGACATAGCAGTCAGAGGCCAGGATCCCCTAGCCTAGAAAGAAGCTGATTTTTATAGGGTTTTTAGCAAGGGAACAGGTTTCTAGACTTAGAAGTTACATGATTGGATGAAATTTAGCAAAGGTAGCTTGTTACATAGTGATTGCTTAAAGGCAAGTTGGAGTAACTATTTTGGCAACCACAAGGAAAAACATATAATTGTTTTAGCAACTTACAAGGACAGCAGTCATTTCGACCTGTTTCCTGATTGACTAGTATCAGGGTGGGCACTGTGTTTCCTAGAATGTTATGGTTTCCTGCAAGTACAAACATCTTTTTCAGGTTCTGGGAGTGAGAGCCATGCCAATTACAAGATGGCTAGTACCAAAATGGAGTCTGTTGTGCTCAGAATTTTCAAAAGCACATTCTTGGAAAAGAAGATTGTGCTAACCAGATGGGGTATTTGTCTCCTTAGTTTCATATAGTTTCTTAATTTCATATAGTTCTAAGAACTTGTACAAACACCTCATATGATGAGACTGAAGCCCAGACAATGATGGGTCAATGGTGAGCAGGCTCTACCTTGTGGCTGCTGAGATATGAATATTCTTGGCTCTCTATTTAAACAACCTCAAATTACTTGTTGGGAGCAAGGTTTGCTGGATTTGTATGTCCCTCTTTCCAATGTGGTCATGTTGAATACATCTTTCTCTGTTTTCCACTATTAATTTGACTGTTTTTCTCAGCTTATTGAGGATAGGCAGCTGCACCTGGCTTGGGGCACAAATTTGATAACAATAGTGAACACATTGTTCCTCAATATTTGTGGCTTGCTGGAGCTGAAGTCCAGCTGGCTGGGAGCAGAAAGTGCTGAGGGAATTTAGTCCAGAGGTGGAGAATTAGAGTCATTTTGTTTGGCAACAACTCTAGGAGAGGTCATTAGCATTTCCTGAAGAAGGAGGTGGAAATATTGTTACTAATGTAGGTCAGAAGTCATTACCTTTTGTGGCTGAGGATGTCACTGCTATGGCACCTGCCTAATCTGCCTCCTGTAGCCCCGTAAGGGATGAGGTTTCAGTCTTTCTGCCAATTGGGTTCTTTTATATGTTAATTCTAATTCTCTCTCTCTCTCTGCTCTGGTCTCTTGTCACATTACCATTTACTGGCAATATGGAGAAATGTGTATTCTAGTTTAAAAATATTGCATAGAGTTTAGGGATTAGATTTATGTCATAGTTGGGGATTTAGCTCAGTGGTAGAGCACTTGCCTAGCATAACTCAAGGCCCTGGGTTCGGTCCTCAGCTCTGGGAAAAAAAAGATTTATGTCATAGAAATATCTGCCAAGCAATAAAAAATGGTAAAGAAACATGTATGTAGCGTTCTTATCTGGGGCAATGACAGCAGCAAAACAAAGAGTTATTGATACCTGAGCCTTATATAAGGTACAAGTACAGAGAAATCCTTTTTCATTTTGCCCTTGCTGTTAGTTACATGAAGAAATGTAACTTAATAGAAATGGTAGTTGACAGATGCAGAGTAGAGAGATTATTATTATTTCAGGCATTCTTTTTTAAATGAGAATGACTACTTAGGGTGAGTTTTTGCTTAGATGACTTCTATTCAATAAAACAAAAATACCACTTGGGTTTTCTGTATAGTTTTCTTCTGGCAGGAGTAGGGACAAATTAGAGGAGAAAATCTGTGATTGTCATAGTTCTTTTGGATGACTACCAAGTAGCCATTACTGATACTCCCTCTTCTCAAACAGTGCGATTGCCTATTTGTTGACCAAGTGAATATGTCAAAATCCATGTGTCACACTACCAACCTGAACAAAACATACTGTAAAACACACACACCAGATCAAAAGCAAGACAACTACTATGGTTAATGGTATACATAAATCTTTTTGGCTTCTCTCACTGTTATTCTCCACTTCAAAAAGTCGCTTCCTTCCCAACCTTCGATGCAGACAAATACTGCTTTTCACTTAGCAATTCAAACAGAGGAAATGATTCCACACAAAGCATCAGTTTATTTCTTTCTGGCTCATGTGAATCTTTAGCAAACTATCATTTTATGAGAAAAAAACAAATTCAGAAAGACCCTTTTTATAATAGTAGGATTTCCCTTTGAGTGGCATTGCAATCTCCCTGACCTGAGCGTCCTTCTTTTTTGTTCTCTAGAGAAATGGGATGGCTGCCATGTACATAAAGTTTTCCCCAAAAAGGCTATGCACTGGAGTGTGTTAGGGTAGGGATAGAGAACAACAGATGTTCCACTATAGGGTACAGTAATTAGACAACTCGATCATTTGAATTTGACTGGCCTCTCTTTCATTCCTGAAAACATGAGCCATTTCAGCTGTGCTAAGCCACTGCATTAAAAGGTCACATTTCCACTGGCAGAGTAAAAGCTGAAGAACAAAAGAATTCAATTATGCAAATAATCCAGGTCTGGTGTTTTTCCCTTAAAATTTTATTTCAGTAATTATTCTATTGTATTTTGACTAATAACAGGGAAAATAAAATTAAATATTTCTTCATGGCATAAGCATGTCTGTTGCTGTCCATTGTTACAGTCAAGTTTCCCATGAAAAATGGTTCTATGAGATGGGGAAGGTTGTAACAAATCCAAGTTGTTAAAATTGGATGCTGTTATATTTCATATAGTGTTTGTGTTTGATAGGACATAATGGTTGGGGAGCTGTGCCTTCCTTTATAGCCATCTTGTTTCTACTGAAAAGACAAGGGGTATTACACAGTCCTTCCATCCCCTGCTGCCAGGTAGGTGACGGGAATTTTTCCTGATTTTTTTCTGCATTTGTCTCAGAATCTTTTTTCCCCCTTTTTGACTTAAGCAACAAAGAACTGTTGTTGAATGCTGATGAAACATTGGGTAAAGCCTCCAGCCAGGTTTTGTTGCTGTTGTTGTGTTTTAAATTTCATTTGGAGTAATTTGTTTCAGGAAGACACCTGTCTTGCTCTTAATCAGATCCTCTAAGGTCAGTTAAAACCATTTCCCATAGCTGTTTAAGATGTGCTGTGGCTGTCTGACCAGGTGACTAGGAAAACATTTCAGTCATTCTCCTGAGAATAAATCAGCTTGTTCATGTGAGATTTGGAGAGAAGAATGAATGGAATGCCATTCTCTTAACTGAAACTTGTCATGGAATTTGGTGGAATGCTTCAATCTTTTGCAATGCAAATAGAATTTCTTTCTTTCCCAACAGCAGGTCAGCTACAAGGAATTTTTTTCTTCCAAGGTGGGAGAGCTGATTTATCTTGCCCTTATGCTTTTCTACAAGATTCTTATTTACAACAGTTTCCTAATGAGTTATGTCAGTATAGCTGCTGGTCTGATCCTCTTGATATCAGAGCCTGTGAAGCAGAATGGTTAATGATGCACGCCTTGCTAGCTCCAGTGGCGAACATTACAGAATGAGTACAGTATCTCAGACTAAATGCCAAACTCATATTAGATAGAACACTGCCACCTTATGGTCATAAACAGGGAACACAGATTAGAACGGAGAGGATTCAGCAAGAAAGAGAGGGCATTTTAGACTCTTTGTGACTGATTCTGTGGTCTTGCAATTATTAAATAATACGAAACAACTTATTTTTGTATTCTTTTTCTTCCTTTTACCCGCTTTATGGCAGTATCTATAATTTGCATATATTTCACACAATAGTGATGATCAGGAGAGATGAAAGTATGCTACATTTTAATTATGTTTTGCACGGAAATGAATTACACATGCATTATGCAGATAATATGAAGGATACCATGGTTACCCTTGTACACATGGCAACTATTTATACAGTGACAATTAGTCTGGAAAATATTTGGGAAGAATTTTGAAAAAAAAATAAAGCTTTTTAGTATTTGGGGACATTGAGAGTTGGATAAGGATTCTAAATTTAAAATATATATTGTTTCTGCCTTGTCCTTACTTTTTCATACAAAATATCAGCATGACAATTAGTGTAAACATAAATAATCATAAAGTTTACAACTTGAAACTTATTTTTCTCTATTCTTCTTTTTAATAGGCTTCATTATGCTGATTAGTTTTAGATACAAAACAAGGTACATGAAATGCTGATGCGCAAAACAGATACTATATAAAAACAGGTTTATTAGAGGTGGAGAGATTGAGAGGAAAAGGAGAGAGAGAGACATGGTAGGGGAGAAGAGGGAGCTCCCCAACAATGAAAGTGGAGAAGGCAGGACAGAGCAAGCAAGCACAAGAGTGAGAGATAGAGAGGTAAGAGGCAGGGTCCATTTACAGCTTCTACACAGCTGAACCACGCCTGCCAGGTCTGTCTACCTGGTGAGTGACACATGAAGACATCATAGGTTACGAGGCAACCGAGAAGCAGGCTCCCTAAATGCTAATATTCTTCCTTTTATCTATAATTAAAAATAAGGAGTTTAAATCAGGACCAAGTAAATCAATTAAATAGTCCTATATCCCCCAAGGAAATAGAAGCAGTCATTGAAAGTCTCCCATCCAAAAAAAGCCCAGGACCTGATGGTTTCAGTGCAGAATTCTATCAGACATTCAAAAAAGAGCTAACTCCAATTCTATTCAAACTATTCCACAAAATAGAAAGAGAAGGAACATTACCAAACTCATTCTATGAAGCCACAGTCACTTTGGTACCTAAACCTCACAAAGATCAAAAAACAAAAAAGAGAAGTTCAGGCCAATCTCACTTATGAACATTGATGCAAAAATACTCAACAAAATACTAGAAAACTGAATACAAGAACACATCAAAGATATCATCCACCATGATCAAGTAGGCTTCATCCCAGGTATTCAGGGGTGGTTCAATATACAGAAATCCATTAATGTGATCCACCATATTAACAAACTGAAAGAAAAAAACCACATGATAATCTCCCTAGATGCTGAAAAAGCATTTGACAAAATCCAACATCCATTCATGTTTAAAGTATTGGAGAGATCAGGGATACAAGGCACATATCTAAACATAGTAAAGGGAATATACAGCAAACCTATAGCCAACATCAAACTGAACGGAGAGAAACTTAAAGCAATCCCACTGAAATCAGGGACAAGACAAGGCTGCCCACTCTCCCTCTCCTTTCTGCATGCATGCCCCTCCCCAGGTCCACTGATAGGGGAGGTTCTCCTCTCCTTTCTGATCTTAGTCTATCAGTTCTCATCAAAAGTGGCTGCATTGTCCTCTACTGTGGCCTAGTAAGGCTGCTCCCCCCTCAGGGGGAGGTGATCAAAGAGCAGGCCAATCAGATCATGTCAGAGGCAGGCCCTCTTCCCATTACTATGTAACCCACTTGGACACTGAACTGCCATGGGCTACATCTGTGCAGGGGTTCTAGGTTATCTCCTTGGTTGGAGTATGAGTCTCTGGGAAGTTCCCTGTGTTCAAATTTTCTTGTTCTGTTGCTCTCCTTGTGGAGACTCTGTCCTCTCCAGCTCTTACTATTTCCCACTTCTAACATAAAATTCCATTCACTCTGCCCTACAGTTGGCCATCAGGCTCAGCATCTGCTTTGATAGTCTGCAGGGCAGAGGCTTTCAGAGGCCCTCTGTGGTAGGTTCCTAGGTTGTTTCCTGTTTTCTTCTTCTTCTTATGTCCATCCTCTTTGCCTTTCAGGATGGGGATTGAGCGTTT
Organism: Rhombomys opimus; assembly: GCA_010120015.1. NCBI lineage: Eukaryota > Metazoa > Chordata > Mammalia > Rodentia > Muridae > Rhombomys > Rhombomys opimus. Next base: position 549,902 of record REGO01000844.1, read on the forward strand.
TGTTAGGGTCCTCTCTCTTGCTTAGTTTCTTTATATGCACAGATTTTAGTGGGTTTGTCCTATGTTGTATGTCTATATGAGTGAGTATATACCATGTGTGTCTTTTTGCTTCTGGGACAACTCACTCAGGATGATCCTTTAAACATTCATTTATCCAGTTCTAGAGACTGGAAAGTCTAAGACCAAGTTGTGGAGAAAGTTTCAATCTGAATTATGTGGATTTGTAGGCAGTATTCATCTCAGTCTGTATTCCTATGATTTCTGTGTTCAGAGATTGAGGGAGAGATTAAAAGAAAGGATCCAACGGAAGAAGAGAGAGATTTTATTTTTATGAAGTCACAGATTATAAGGATATCTCAGGTGACCATATGACCTTATCTTTCAAATTCTCATCTCCAAAACCATCACATTAGAAGTACGCATTCAGCACATGGATTTTTTTTTCTGTGTGTGACACAGTTGACCTCTTTATATCCCTTAGGAAATAAACAATGCTTAACAATGAAAAATATTGCATGTGAAGGACAATATATTAGGCACTTGAGAGACTCAAAAAACATTTCGGAGAGAGCTCTATTTTTGGAGATTTTATGTCATTAAAATAAATACAAATATGGTGTATGAATTAATAACTTCTTAAGAAAACACACCCATATTAATGATTCTCTACAAAGTTGACTGATTAGAACTTTGTAGCTGTGGAGAGTTAGAATGTCACTGATCTCAGAGCTAAATTATCTCTTTATTTTTCATCATGTGTAAGAACATCTTGCCTGTCATGTATGTATGCAAAACACCTGTGTACCTGATGTGCTCAAAGGTTAGAAGAGTGCTTGGTCCCTTGGAACTGAATTTACAAATTGTTGTATGCCACCATGTAGGAGTTGGTAATCAAATTCAGGTCCTATAAAAATGTAGGAAGAGTTATGAGCCTCAGAGTCACTTCTCTACTCCCAATATTTAGTCATTTTAATAGTCATGCATTACTCACCTCTGTATTCTTAATTCATATAACTATCATATCTTTTAGAATATATTAATATACCAATGCTGACCCACAAGTTAACAACAATGATTATCAAATAGACTTTGAAAATTATGGCATGTTATTCTCCACCTATACACTGTTCCCATCAATATATTTGAAACATGTCTTGATTTCTGAGATTTTTTTCCTCTGTATCTATAAAATCATCATGCAACCATTTCTACATCAGAATGTGTTATGTGCGATAACCTAAATCCAGTTCCAAGGCCATGATCACTTATAATTTGGATCAACAGTAAACAATCTCTCATTCTATTTGAAATGAGAGTTGTGTTTCATGTTGACAGCTTATTTGAGTTGCTTTATAAATTAAACTTACTCTACAAAATTAATGTTTATAAATCAGATACCTGTATTATTTAAGCCAGTGAAACATATTTCAAATAGAGTTTTCATCATTTACATGCAAAAATGTTAAATTTAATATGTTTGAGTATAAAAATGCTATGGTTTCAGAAAATCAAATATATTTGTCCCTTCTACCTTGATTGAAAATGCTTTGATAGTCTGCAGGGCAGAGCATTTCAGAGGCTCTCTGTGGCAGGCTCCTAACTTGTTTTCTGTTTTCTTCTTCTTCTGATGTCCATCCTCTTTGCCTTTCGGGATGAGGATTGAGCATTTTAGCCAGAGTCCTCCCTCTTGATTAGTTTCTTTAGGTGTACAGATTTTAGTAGGTTTATCCTGTATTATAGCAGACTTAGGGAGGGGCATGTATGGCGTGGAGAAGGGGAAAGGAAGGTAGGATTAGGAGGGGAGGAGGAAGGGGGTTATGGGATGATACAAAGTGAATAAATTGTAATTAATAAAAATTAAAAAAAGAAAATGCTACAAAGTGGTTCCATCTATTATCTTAATGCAGTTGTAATGTATTGTTGTATTTGATACACTTTCAGCATAGACATGATTACTGTATAATATAGCAAAGGTAATGAATTTTTAGTTTCACAAAAATATAGTGAATGATGGATATTAAAAAGATTAAATATATGGTTCTCTTTAAATCAATATATTTAATTAAATATAATATTACACTTAAGGAACTAGTCATGTTTGAGTCATTGTAAGATTTATATTTTCTTTTTTTTTAATTTTTTATTTAACTTTTATTAAATACACTTTATTCCTTTTGTATCCCCCCATAAGTCCCTCCCTCCTCCCCTCCCGGTCCCACCCTCCCCCCCTT
>REGO01000845.1:15774-38568 GCA_010120015.1 Rhombomys opimus
GCAGCCATTCCTGATGTGATCTGATAGACTAAGATCAGAAGGAAGGAGAGGAGGACCTCCCCTATCAGTGGACTTGGGGAGGAGCATGCATGCAGAAAGGGGAGGAAGGGTAGGAGCAGGAGGGAAGGAGAGAGGGGCTTATGGGGGGATACAAAATGAATAAAGTGTAATTAATAATAATAATAAAAGAAAAAATGTTCCAAAGTGAATAAAGTGTAATTAATAAAGAATTTTTAAAAAATGTTCAAGTTCTTAGTCATCAGAAAAATGTAAATCAAAACCCTAATATTTCACTTTATACCCATCAGAATGGCAAAGATCAAAACCTTAAGTGACAACATGTTAGAGAGAATGTGGAGAAAAGGGAGCCTTCCTTCCTCCATTGCTGTTGGGAATTTAAACTTGAACAGCCACTATGGAAATCAATCTGGCGCTTTCTCAGAAAATTAGTAGTACTACCTCAAGATCCAGCTATCCCTCTTGTAGCCATATATCCAAAAGACGATCAACTATACAACAAGGACATTTGCTCAACCATGTTCATAGCAGTTCTATTCACAATAGCCAGATATGGAAACAACCTAGATTTCCCTCAGTGTAGGAATGGATACTGAAATCGTGATACATTTACATGATGGAATACTGCTCAGCTATTAAAAACAAGGAAATCATGAAATTTGCTGGCAAATGGTGGGAACTAGACAAGATCATGTTGAGTGAGGTTACCCAGAAGCAGAAAGACATACATGGCATATACTAACCCATAAATCATGGTATATACTAACTCATAGGCTTATAATATAGGATAAACATACTAAAATCTGTACTCCTAAAGAAGCTAAACAACAAGAAAGACCCTAGGGAAGATGCTCAATTCTCTTTTAGAAGGGCAAACGCGATAGACATTGGAAGCGGGAGAAGACAGAGAACAGGACAGAAGCCTGCCACAGAGGGCCTCTGAAAGACCCTACTGATAGAGGTATCAAAGCAGGGGCTGAGACACATAGCCAAACTTTGGGCAGAATGCATGGAATTTTATGAAAGAATGGGGAGATTAAAAAAAATTGGAGGGGACAGGACCTCCTAAAAGAGACCAACAGAGCAAAAAAAAGGGGGGGGCGCTAGGGTCCCTGCAGAAACTGATACTCCAACCAAGGACCATGCATGGAGAGGACCTAAAACCCCTGCCCTGATGTAGCCCATAGACTCAGTCTTTAAGTAGGATCCCTAGTAAAGGGAGCAGGGGCTGTCTTTGGCATGAACTCAGTGGCAGGCTCTCTGATCACCTCCACCTTGCCAGGCCACAGAGGAAGACAATGCAGCATGTCCTGATGAGACCTGATAGGTTAGGGTCAGATAGAAAGGGAGGAGGACCTCCCCTATCAGTGGACTAAGGGAGGGGCATAGGTGGAAAAGAGGGATGGAGCGTGGGATTGGGAGATGAGGGAGGGTGCTACAACCAGGATACAAAGTGAATAAACTGTAATAAATAATAATGATTTTAAAAATAAATAAATGGAATTTTCAAAAGATTGAAAAACATAGAGACAGCTATTCAGATACATTTCTATATTGTACATCTCTCATTGCAAAGCTAGACTCTCTTTTGAGTCTCCTTTTTCACTTTCCTTAAACTGTCCTTTTGTATTTGCTACTTAATCTCATTAACATAAATATTAACAATTGCTGGTTGTTTCCCTCAGGAACTTTGGACACATTAATATTTTTTATGCCTTTGCAGATGCCAGTTACTTCCATGAGGAAATGTGCCCATCCATCTTTTTGTCTTTGGGTTATTCAATGTTAATTTTTTTTAGCCATCTTTCATAGTTTTACAACATAAGCTAAAGAGAAAATTATTTGGGCTGGCCATTGGTGGTGAATGCTTATAATTCCAGCACTTAGGACACAGAAGCAAGAGGATCACAAGTTTAAGGCCATACCATGTCCATAGTGAGTTCCAAACCAGGCAGAGCTATATAATGAGACCCTGTCTGAAAAAAAAAATTAAAAAGGAACATTAGTTCTTTTTCATTCTATTTCAACCGTATTGGAGGAGCATTCTTGGAGTTTATGTTTAAATGAGGTATGAGGTTATTTTTCAGTAGATATCATGACAGGAGAAACTAGATTTCTCATGCTCAGGCAGTCCTTTTTAAAAACAGTTTAAGACTCATGTAAGATATTGCTCTAGGAAACTGGAAGAAAGAAACAGGAACAAGACAGGAGGAAGGGGGGTTATCACCACAAATGGATAGTTTTCAATTCCAGTTTGACCCAAGAATGAGAAGAGAAGAGCCTATATCTTGCCTTTGATTGAGATTCCTTTAAAATAGATGTTGTGATTTGATTTTTCCATTCATCAAAGCATAATTTGAAGCCAAAGAGGAAGAAACTCTTCCTCACAACGAAGGCAGGGAGGGGTGTTGTTTTCAGTACCCTTCTTCCTCTTCCTTCCCAGAATCTGAAAGGCTCCACAAGACCCAGAGCTGACCTCAGCCCAATTGAACTTACCTTGAACTCTTGGACAAACTTCTCTGTTTCAAGCAGAAAGGCTTTGGCATGACATATACAAAACTCTGACTATTGATTGTTTTCTTGTGAGACTATACTTTGTTGAACAGAAAGAAAAATATCTTGTTTTAATTTCAGGTTTGAGTAGCTACCAATGCTCCTGCCTACTAGCTACATCCTTGCTTGCCTATTAACTGAGGCTTTACCCAGAAATACAAGGTCAGAATAGATAGATCTTCTCTACCAACTCATCTGAGTTAGGTCGTAGCTGAGTTAGATGGGTAACTCATCTGAGATGGGACCTAGAAAGTAATCATCATTCCCCCAAAAGATCAATACAAGGTCACATAGAAGAATTAAGACCTTCCTAAGTCCTGCTTTCAGGGTTAGGAGATATGAAGTCTAGGACCACTAGAAGCCTGAATGGAAAGAAAGAGGACCCCAAGAAGAGTGAGTAAAAGCATAAATGATAGCAAATCTCATTACAGCTTTTAGGATTTTTGTCTTTCTTTTAAAATGGGACTACAGTTTGGTGATGATGATGTAATAAGAACATTTGTCATGGCTGTTGGGCAAACGCATGATTGGAAAAGAATGCTGAAGCCCAGAAATTGAAGGAGTATTCACTAATGAGCTCCACATCCTAGTAGCTTTCATTTCAGTATCATGAATGGATAAGTGCTACAATCCACACCCAGCATAGCTATGAAGAAAATAAAAAGTCTTTTCACACTTCTCTCCAACACCTTGAAATTTGGCTTTCCTATGTTGCTTATCTTGTGACATTGCCATCAGATTCCCTAATACAAAAACACATTTGCATGCACACACATACCCACAAACATACATGGACTGTGTCCTGTAGTCTATGTCTCTTATATACCAGTCTTTGTTCCCATTAAGTTGTCAATACCTGCATAAAGTATTAGGTGATCATAATTTAAGATAGAACCCCCTTCAGAAAGTATTTCACACAGTTTTAATACCAAACACGATTTACAACCTCCCAAAGTGTTGAGAGGGCATAAGGAAGAATGGGGAGAAAACAACTCTGAACAACCAGAAGTCATGGATTCTCTGAAGAATTAAGACCACATTGCACAACTAAAAACACTGCAATAAGCCTGTTTCCTCATCTGTTAAAAAAAGAAAAGAAAAAAAGAGAAATAAGAATAATAATGCTAACCAGCAGAAGTAGAATGTTCTATATTTTGTTATTTTCCTGGCTGATTTTTGTTTTTTAAATAAAACATCCCTGATAATTTTGTGCCAAGGATGAATATTGTTGGGTCACATTACTTACTATTTCCTCATTAACCAATGAGAACTACTACCTTAGCAAATAGTCTGTGGGACATCTACCTATACATGTAAAATAATACAGGAGACATTCTGAGTTTGATGTTAAAAACTGAGGGCTCCAAACCTGTTGTTTCCTAATAAAGAATATGATTGTGTTAAATGAGGCATGAAATGACACAGTGATGGGAGATCCAGAAATCAAGGGCTTTACCAGTTAATTTACCAACAGTAGGGAACTAGTTAAGTAAACTGAAGTAAAATGCATGAGCTGGAACAATTTAAAATAAAGATAAAGAAGCATTTTACACACTAACATGATATAGTCATTGAATAATTTCAAGTCAAAAAAAAAATCTGAGTAAAGGTCTGCATGGTGGTGCATACCTGTAATCCCAGGACTGGAGAGGCTGCAGGTGGAAACCAACAGTTTGAAGCCAGTGTGAGCTACATTGCAAGTTCCAGGTCATCTCAATCTGTAGAAAAACAAAACAATAAAACAAACAAACAAAAAAAAAGCTAAGAAAATAACAAAATCCACAGCACTTTACCAGTGATGGCTAGTTTGATATTAACTTGATCCAGTTGGAATTTTGGAACAGGGAGATTCAACTGAGGAACTGTTCCCACCATATTGGCCTCAGAGTGTGGGGATCTCTGCAAATGCCAGGGACAGAAATCCCCTTGAGGCAATAAGGAAGTCTGGATTTCTAGAGTCTGACAACCAGGCTGTTGATCTTACTTAGGCATATGTAAGTACAGTACAGTTTGGGGGAAAATGTTTCCTGGTATCAAACAACCCCCTGTGCACAATAAGGCATAATTACATTGAAATTCTTCTCAAAGTACGTGTCACCTCTTCCAAGAAGATGGATTCTAGAGATAAGCTACTTGTGTTATCTTACAGATCTAGGGAGACATCTGGTGTGGTCTTAATTATATAGCTAGCACAGAGAGAGAGGTCATCTGGGATATCAGCCACCTCCAGTCTTGTTTATGGGAGTCCCTGGCCATACCGATAGCACAGAGGTCACCTAGACTATTAACTAACTCCAGTCCTGTTTTTGAAGGCCTGGAGGAGCCCCTGGCCATACAGATAGCACAGAGGTCACCTAGACTATTAGCCATCTTTGGTCCTGCTTGTGGGAGCTTGGGGGAGCTAGGTATGGCCTGGCCCTACAAATAGTGCAAAGGTCACCTTGGCTATTATTAGCCACCTCATTTCCTAGCCTTCTGGGCAGATCAGCTTAGGCATCTCTTTCATTGACTAGACATCACTGTATGTTTAACATTCCTGGTTTCCCTAGTACTGTGAGTGCAAGGACCTTTGTGTTCCCAATATCTGGGCAAGCCTGTGGTGTATTTTCTTGATTGATGTGGGAGATCACAGATCACTATGGGTAGTACCAGTCTTAGGCTACAAGAAAGTGAACTAACCAAGCCAGTAAGCAACACCCTTCTCCATGGACTCTGCATCAGTTGTGCTTCAAGATTTATGCCTTGATTTCCTGCCTTGACTTCCCTGGACTATAGACAAGGAACTATAAGATGAAATCAACCCTTTCCACCTCAAGTTGATTTTGGTCATTTATTTTTTTATTGCAGCAATAGAAATATCAACTAAGAAACTACCTTTTGAAGGCTAAAATAAATAATAAAAGCACATTTGTTTATATCTGCATTAAAAAAGCAAAGGTACACTTTTATTAGTGGTAACTGAAGAACAATGAGAACTTTTAATAGTTAGAGAACAAAGGTCAAAGAGAGTTTCCATTACATACATGATTCATTTAGTTTGCTTTTTGTGTGTATGAGTATCTGCCTGCATGTATGTATGTATACCACATGTGTTCCTGGTACCCTTAAATGTCCAACTGGTGTTCCAGACAGTTGTAAGTCAACACATGGATACTTGGAACCAAATCTGGGTCCTCTGCAAGAGCAGATCACTGAATCACTGAGCACTGAGCCATCTCTCCAGCTCCTATATACTAATTTGTTTATATATATATATATATATATATATATACATACTTAGTTTTCAATTATATGAATACCTCAACTATTCAAAACACCAAATAATATGTTTAAAATTAAATATGACTTTTACCCTGTGGGTGGCTTTATTTTTCTTCTTTATGTCCTTATAACATCTAAATTTCTTAAATCCTCTATGACAAGCATATGTTGCTTACATTAAACAGAAAATAACTTAAAAATAAAGTTGAGCAAGCACCTAGTTTTGCTTCCTGAGGAAGAGAGGCAGATGAGTCCAGGCTAAGACAGCCTTTCTCACTTATGACTTACTCTATTAGGATTATTTACCTTCAAAATAGATGATGCAATCCCTGTACCTGGGTTCCTAGAGCCTTGTGTTTCCTTTTCAGTTTGCATCATAAGGCTCCATTCTTTAGTCTTATAAATGCAGCATCAGAATAAACAAGTTATATAATTCTCAGAGAAAATACAAAAAAAATATTTAAGCAAATTGGAATTTAAGATAAATTATTTAAACATGAAATCGTACAAAAATTCTTCCTGCTTATCTGAAGTTCCAACCTTACTGCTTCACTTTTGTTTGTTTGTTTTATTCTAAGTTTTGCAATTCTGCCAACTCCAGAAGTGAGCCTACTGAGCAAAGGCCGCCAGTTTGTAAAGAGCCTTAGCACATTCCTGGGAATGATGATACAAATGAAGCGTGCTTAGACAGAACTCTTATTCTTGTTGGAGTGAGGATAAAGATTCAGATCACACTCAGCTAGCAAGCAGTGATAAGGACGTGCCTTCTAAAGAAAATGGAGCCTTTGATGTTTAGGGCTCTCATTTGGCTTAGTTGAAAACTCGAGTTTTTGGCTGTTTTGGATTATTCCTGCAGTCAAGTCATCTTTAATCTGGTTAAAGCAAAATATCTCACCATTAGAGACCAGACAGTTCTATACATTACAGTAACTAACAAATATTGAGCACTTACTGTGTACTAGTATCGATCTATGTAATTTATTATGCATTGTTCCATTTTTATTCCTTAATAAATATATATAAATCCTATTACTACCTCATTTTACATATAAAGGAACAATGTTTAGCAATATTAAATAAGTTGGCCAACTTAAAAGGCTAATAGTGAAATTTCTGGGATTCAAATCTAGATTTCATGGCCTTCTAGAGTCTAGATAAGGAACAGCTGTGTTCTCTACAGTGTAGCTTCAGAAATGGTAGGCAATCAAACCATGTCACCTGGGCTGTTTAGAAAGTACCCATCACAGAAGAGAGGGCAAAAGGAATTAAGAGCCAGAACATGGGGATGAGTGTCACAAAATACCACCGCCCAGGTATGACATTGCCTTTGCAATCATGAGCACATAACAGCTATGAAAACTTTCCATCATAGATAGAGGAGAGGCCTATGAGTCCCCATCTCTTTCTGAGAAGCTAATGACTGTTAATGGTCTATGGAGGAGACAAGTGTCATTTTCTCGAGGTAGCCACTGGGAAAATAAGTTGGAAGCAAAAAAAGGGGTTCAGAAAGAAATAAAGAACAATTAAGGGGTAAAATATAAAAGAAAAATAAGTAAAAGAATTTTGCAAATAGCCAGAAAAAATAAAATAAAATAAACATTACTTTTATTGTTCAAATCCCACCTCATTGCATGACTATTGGAGACAGCATTCCAATCCATAGTCACACAAAAGTAAAATACTCCTCTTCTATGTCAAATCTCCCAAGCTTCAGAAAATACCCCAAAGAATGTCGGGTTTGTCCTGATAATCACTTTACAACATAACCAGCTAAAGGGATTCCTTTAGTCAAGCACACTCACTTTACACAAAGTGCACTTTCCCCTCAAAGTCTTCTAAGAGGCAGAATTTCCTCCCTGTTTCTCCTCAACCCATCTTCCTGCAGTGCATTTGGCACTGTCCTCCACTGCGACTGGTCATCACTGCACTGCACCAGGATTCCCTTAGAATCCTGGTGATGATCTCTTTCAGTTTTCTCTCATTTTGAACTCTTGGCACATGATGTTCACAGGCTCTCTTTGAAAGGCTTCCTGTTTTCTCTGGCAATTCTTTTTTTCTCTCAATTTTAGTTACTGGAATGCACTACCTGTGTACTTTAACCACAACTTTATTTTCAGCCTTTTCTTATTTTCTGTTTAGTTTTCATTTGGCCTATTAAAATAGTTGTCATTATTTCCTCTGTGTGAGTAATTTCCATTTCTATTGTTAATCATGTGATCTTACGTGATATGTAATTCATTTAAAAATTCTTGCTAAATTTTTCTACTAAAAGAGCAGTAATAATAATGAATATTTTACATTAAACTGTATAAAGTACTGGGCCAGTTAGGTTGTTTGTTCGTTTGCTTGTTTGTTTGTTTTGATTACTTTGTACAGCTAGAGTTATCTGGGAAAAGGAAACCTCAGTTTTAAAAAAAAAATCTTCCACCAGACTGGCCTCTAGACAAATCTGGGGGACATTTTTTTTATTAATGATTGATGTGAGAAGGTCGAGCTCACTGTGGGTGGTGCTACCCATGAACAGGTAGGCCTAGGTTATATAAAAAAACAAACTGAGCAAGTCATAAAGAACAAGTCAGTAAGCAACATTCTTCCATGCTCTCTACTTCAGTTGCTGCCACCAGGTTCATGTCTTGAGTTCTTCCCTTGACTTCTGCTCATGATGGACTAACTTGTAAGATGAAATAAACCCTTTCCTCTCCATGTTGTTTTTGGCCACAGTGTTTATAAAACTAGGAGAAGTACATTAAGATACACGATCTGATTTTATTCTAATGTACTTTGAGTTTAAAAATCCACAAGATGCATCCAGAGTTCAGCCAAGTCATTATCCGACTGTGACCACTGGAAATAGCACCAGCATTGTTAAGGGAAATAAAATCCTTAATCTACCTCCATAATCTACAGTGACCTAAATCTGTGTCTGAGTTCCAAGAACATAAAAAAAAAAATAGAAAATGTAATTGTATTCTTCAAACTCAAAAAGTACCTGAATATACGTAAAGGAAGTAGACACTCAGCACAATCTAAATCAAACATCTTACTATCATGTGACTAATAGTAAAATATGTTGTAATTTTTTTTATAAACATACTTTTTACTAGGTATGGTAGTTCATGCTTGTGGTCTCATACCTCCCCCAAACAAAATATATATATATATATATATATATATATATATATATATATATATATATATATATATATGTTTATTTTGGTGATTATAGATGAAATCCTTTTCTAAACACTGTTTTACATTCTTATATACTTCTTAAACTAAGGGTGCAGTAAACAATGTACTCTTTTTTATAATTAAGAACATAATCTCAGCAGTTTCTGAGATGAGCAGAGTAACTGGAACCTGGCCTTGATCACTATCACTGTGAACTGCATCAGGTCTCTCATGTCTGTACAGCCACAGTGCAATCGTTAACTACGCTGCTATGATTAGCTGCTTAAATGGCTCCTGGACAGTAGAGACATAGTGTAGTATGGCTCCTAAAAGGTATTTTCTACACTCATGTTCACTTGTTTAGTTAATTCAAAATCAATCCTTCAAATATGAAGATGGCTCCCATTTCTCAATGGCAATTCATTTCTCAGACAGACCAGAGTGTCTGATGAGTGGTGACAAATACCTACAATTCTGGTACTCTGGAGAGTAACGTAAGAAGGTCTGGTGTGAGTTTGAGACCAGTATAAGGGGTGTAGCACTTTTTAACCCAGCATGAATTAAACTGGGTGACTATTTCAAAAACAAGCAACCTCTCATAAACCCTAGTAAAATATCAGTCTGTCTTAGTCCACTCTTACTATAAGTCTACAACAGAATTTGGGTAGTTTTCCATAAGAAATGCTCAAGAAAAGATATAGAAATCATTCAGAATTTGAATGAAAAATACATATGAAAATGCTACAAAATATCAAGAAAAGTGTGGTTTTCTATTAATTAGATGTACATGTTTCGGTATATTGAATTCATTTCCTTCTTTCCCTGAAGATCTATCAACAGTCCCTATCAACAGACCCTTGCCAGAGACTACATGTAGAATAATGGCAGTGGCAGTCAGGTGGGGAGTGAGGTAGGGCAGCATTGTGTCAAAATAGTATCTGCTGGAATTTAGTTTACTCCTTTCCTAAGTGTCAAGTGTTTACTGCACAAATAGTATCACCAGATGGTTGAGTTGAATATGTTAACATCTATATCAAACTCTAACAGTGAGGCCTAGAAAAAGAGCTTCAATGGTATTCCAAGCAAAAACAGAAAGAAAGAGATGTAGACTAGAAGAGTGAGGCATAAATACTGATTCAGTAACCATACAGAGATCGTGGAGATCAAAAAAAGATTAAGGGCCTTTGAAAAACAAGATAAAACAGAATATTGAGTTTTATGAAAACACCCACAGTTAATCAACAGCGGAGATAAACGAGCAATCATAGTTAGAATAAAGTACCACAGTAAGCCAAGACAGCTATAATGTTACTTTGAAAGCCTTTGTGGATTTACATATTATACAATCTTGATTAAGGTTAAAGGCCAGTGGTAACAATCCAACTTCCTCTCAACAGCACTTACAAGAAAAATGAGCTTGCCAGAACAACTTGAATTGTTTTTTTACTGTTAAAGAATAGCAAACATTTAATAGATTTGATTATTTATTCTCCCCCAAAACATCTGAAAGAACATTATGTAATAATTGCATGAACTGAAAAGAATCTCCATTTATCAAGTACTGAAGTAACTTCTAAACTTGGTAGAGATCTTAGGATATTGTCAGGCATCAGGCATCTGAAGGCACAGTCAACAATAAAAGTTCTGCTGAAATTTCTCAGTATCCTGCCTCACCCTTTCCCAAGTAGCATACGAAAATTGCAGTAATAAAGCACCACAGGGATTTTAAAAGTTGTAAAGGAAACTTATCTGGCTTCGACATTTCTCAATCTTCACAAACAATGAAGGAAATATTGATAAAACATTTCTCAAATGCAATTTGGCCACATGCCTCTGGCCCAAAACAGAACCCAAGTTTCTCTACCACTTAAAGCTGCAATGGCATTTGGGCATTTCCAATACATAATGTGTTGCCAGTGGGAACATTTAGTACAGAAGTCTACAAGAAGCATTGTGTTGTTTCACCAAGCTGCCCTCAAACTTGTGCGCCCTGTTTGTTGAGTTTTCTAGGATGAATCTGTATATTATCACGTATACAGTAAGGTATCTGGACTTACATGTTTAAGAGAATATTGTCCACAGAAACACTCATTGCCTTTACCTCCTTCTGAGCATATTCTAGCTTAATCACAGTATGCATCTGCTACCTTTCTACCTAACTCATTTTGATTGTTTTGCTGTGGTGCTAAAGAATACAGGATTTAGTGTAATCAGGAGATGGCTTCTTCAAGCATCAGCATTATAACTACACAGTCGCCTTCCTGTGTGAGGACACGTCCCAGAACTCTCTTCTAAAATGAAAATCCCTTGAACAAATTTGCACCCTGACACCTTTGAGCTCACCTTTGATGAGTGTGGTCTTGCCAGTTCCTACGGTGCCTTCAAAGCAGGCATTTTTTCCTATTTTTGTATTGCAAAGTTACAGGATTTTTAAATGCATGGGCATTTTACAGACAAGTGCAAACCTCTTTAGCAACTACATTCTCCTCTGTTGCTTTTTGTTCATTTAAGTTACATACCAACAACATACTGTATGCCAATCACTGAGTTCAGCAATGAGCATACAAAGCTGAAGCCACTGATGCTGCCCAGAAGTTCGTGATCTACTGGGGAAGGCAAAAGTTCTAGCAATTAAACACAGTGAATGTCTTAATGGATAATTTAAGACTCCCTTGGCATGTTAGAATGTCAATATAGCCATCAGTATCTTTTGATTAGAAGAGTAGATATATATGTGAAGACAAAATATAAGTGCAAACATAGCAGCAATCAATCCAAATTGGAGAGGCTGAATTAAGATAATTTAGAGGAGGACCTCTTCCCAGATTCGAATGACTGAATGTGAACTGGAATCCTACACTGCCACAAAAAGTCCAGGCTGGGATAAGCAGAGAAATATTGGCCTAATGACAATATGCTATCCTGGGTGTCATATAACCCCAGGTTAAAAATCAGCACCTGTGCAAAGAAGCAGTGAATAAATCATTAAAAACAGTAAAATAATAAAGAGTAAACAATGATAACACTGACAGAAAACCCAAAGAGAAAAATGAGGAGAGTAGGCCGCAGAAATGATTGTAAAGGAATGATATCTGCAAAATAAATCATATTTGACTTCAGGCTCCCTAAAATAGCTTCCTCTACACTTACCTCATCAGTCATCAACATTGGGAAGTGGTGTGCTAAACTCTGCATCTCCACATTTTTTTTCCAGGAAAGTGGGCCATTTCCTTTTATGGGACTGCTAGCTAACTCAGTAGATAGCTAATATTTGGGAAAACTGGAAGTTAGATTATTTTCTTGGGTTTTCAATATCAATTGTTAAAGAAAACAGTTCTGCACTACTGGAGCAGCAGGTGTCCCCCAGGCTCCTTCCTGACTGATCCAAGCCAAGCTAGCTTCTTATCATCATTACCACTGTGCCACTGAGGTTCCATGTCTACTCACTGAGGAGGTGGAACAAAGACTCACCCTCCCTTTGGGTGCATTGTGCCCTATTGGCAGAGGCTCTGTGCCATCATTGCTGGTGTTAAATCCCTCATTGAAAGACTGAGAGACAGTGACAATGCAGTAGAGTCTAAGCAGAAAAAGCTCTCAGGCTTCGAATGGGAACAGTGAAGTAGTAGCAGGAAAAAAAAATAAACATAATGAACTTATAAAACATCAGCCATGGTTCACATTACTTAGGAGAACCCAGTCAGACATGAGTAAGAGAATTGCAATAAAGGATGAGAGAATAGCATATGCCTCTGTAACATACTATACATTTCTCAAAGACAAAGGTTGAGTTGTTAATTGCAGACGGATGGGATGGTTCTAGAGGTAAAGATGCTTGTCACCAAATCTGATGACCTGAGTTCAATCCTTAGAATTCACATGATGAAAAGAAGTAACTGACTCTGACAAGTTGTCTTCATGCATACTATAGCACAGAGACACATACACTCATACACATACAGGTAAATAAACATACACACAGTCACAAATTAAATAAATAAAACAAATAAATATAGATAAGATACATTACTAATGACTATCAAAAAGGATGACCCAGATATAATAACAAAGTGATTATAATTCTAAGTTTTTAAAATTACAATTAAAAATAAAAAGAAAAATAAATGAAGTTAAAGTAACAGCAATCCAAGATTGACATGGTACACAGTAACAACTCCAAAGGATTCTTCCTTGATGCCTCCCAACACATTCCTGAAGCATATAAACATAGACTGCAAGCACTTAGAACTTAATCAAAAGAAGTTCTGCGAACATGCCGACCAGACAACTGAACAGGCAGTACTAATGAGGAAAACAGCAAAATTGATGAGCAGGAGATTCTAAGGGACAAAAGAAAATATTTCAACTTCAGAAAGAAAGGGCTTAAAAGAGTCCCTTAAAACAATTATAAAATCATTTTTGAACTTTAAGAAGAATAGCTCATTAAAAATGTCTTTGTTCTGGTGCTAATCCAACTGGATGTCTATATGCAGAAAAATGAAAACAGATCCATATTTTTCACCATGCACAAAACTAAAGTCCAAGTGGATCAAAGACCTCAACATAAAACCAGACATATTAAATCGGTTAGAAGAAAAAGAGGGGAAGACCCTAGAACTCATTGGCACAGGAGACAACTTCCTGAACAGAACACCAACAGCACAGACTCTAAGAGCAACAATCAATAAATGGGACCTCATGAAACTGAAAAGCTTCTGTAAAGCAAAAGACACTGTAATCAGAACAAAATGACAGCCTACAGACTGGGAAAGAATCTTCACCAACCCTACATCTGACAGAGTATATATAAAGAACTCAAGAAGTTAAAAAGCAACAAATCAAGTAATCCAATTTAAAAAAAAAATGGGGTATGGAGCTAAACAGAGAACTCTCTGTAGAGGATTGTAGAATGGCAGAAAAAAACGCTTAATGAAATGCTCAATGTCCTTAGCCATTAGGGAAATGCAAATCAAAACGACCCTGAGATTTCACCTTACACCCATCAGAATGGCTAAGATCAAAAACTCAAGTGACAGCACATGCTGGAGAGGTTGTAGAGAAAGGGGAACCCTCCTCCATTGCTGGTGGGAATGTAAACTGGTACAACCACTTTGGAAGTCAATCTGGCACTTTCTCAGACAATTAGGAATAGCGCTTCCTCAAGACCCATCTATACCACTGCTAGGCATATACCCAAAATTTGCTCAAGTACACAACAACGACATTTGTTCAACCATGTTTGTAGAAGCTTTATTTGTAATAGCCAGAAGATGGAAACAACCCAGATGTCCCTCAGTTGAGGAATGGATACAGAAATTGTGGTACTTTTACACAATGGAATACTACTCAGCAATTAAAAACGAGGAAATCATGAAATTTGCAGGCAAATGGTGGAACCTAGAAAAGATCATCCTGAGTAAGGTATCCCAGAAGGAGAAAGACATACATGGTATATACTCACTTATATAGACCTACAAGATAGGATAAACATACTGAAATCTATCCACCTAAAGAAGAAAAACAAGAAAGAGAACCCAGGGTAAGATGACCATTCCTCACTTAGAAAGACAAATGGGATGGACATTGGATGTAGGAGAAAACAAGTAACAAGACAGGAGCCTACCACAGAGGGCTTCTGAAAGACTCTACCTAGCAGTGTATCACAGCAGATATTAAGACTCATAACCAAACCTTCGGCAGAGTGCAGGGAATCATATGAAAGAGGGAGAGTTAGTAAGAACTGGAGAGAACAGGAGCTCCACAAGGACCCAATATATCAGGGCACAGGGGTCTTTTATGAGATTGTTTCTCCAACCAAGGACCATGTATGGATATAACCTAGAACCCCTGCTCAGATATAGCCCATGGTAACTCAATATTCAAGTGGGTTACCCTAGTAAGGGGAACAGGGACTATTTCTGACATGAACTCAATGGCTGGCTCTTTGACACCCCCCCCCAAGTGAGGAGCAGCCTTGCTAGGCTGCAGAAGAGGACATTGCCGCCAGTCCTGAAGAGACTTGATAAGCTAGAGTCAGATGGAAGGGGAGGAGGTCCTCCCCTATCAGTGGACTTGGAAATGGGCAGGGAGGAGATGAGAGAGGGAGGGTGGGATTCAGAGGGAATGAGGGAGGGGTCTATGGCTGGGATACAAAATAAATATTCTGTGATTAACATAAAAAATAAAAATTATTATAAAAAATAAAGACAAATGGGATGGACAGTGGATGTAGGAGAAAACAAGTAACAGGACAGGAGCCTACCACTGAGGTCCTCTGAAAGTCTCTACCTAGAAGTGTATTAAAGCAGATACTGAGACTCATAACCAAAAATGAAGTTTTTACGCTTTTTCAGTCACTGCTCTTTTCAAGCAGCTTGCAGAAAAATCTAGTGGTCTTTGGAATATCCTCTGACAGTGAAATTTACCTGCAGATATGTAGATGGCCATAACTCTTTGTTTTTAGTTCATGCTCCATGCTTGAAATTAATAGTGAGCGGTACAGAAAAACAGCCACAGTAAACTCTTGAAAAACTGAAATTGAAGTCAAACAAGGACATGATCATTCATAAGTAGTTGGTATCATGTGCTTTGAGACCTCAGTACATTCCAACTTTCCACAAAATAAAGTCTTCAGATGTCTGGCAGTGTTGATTACAAATGAGATCTTTACTCCTTCTCCAAACAAGGAATATGAATGGATGCAACCTAGAACCTCTGCTCAAATGTAGCCCTTGGTAACTCAGTATCCAAGTGTGTACCCTAATAAGGGGAACAGGGATTGTTACTGACATGAACTCAATGGCGGCATATTTGACCCCCGCCTCCCGAGGGAGGAACAGCCCGGCTAGGCCACAGAGGAGGACTTTGCAGCCAGTCCTGAAGATACCTGATAAATCAGTATCAGATAAAAGGGGATGAGGTTCTCCCCTATCAGTGGACTTGGAAAGGGGCAGGGAGGAGATGAAGGAGGGAGGGTGGGATTGGGAGGGAAAGAGGGAGCAGGATACAGCAGGGATACAAAGTTAACAAACTATAACTAATATTAAAAAAAAATAAAAATTAAAAACAAAACCACAGCCCAAATATACAGCACCAAAAAAAGAGGTCTTTAAACAAATGATGTCCAGAATGTCCCACTGAGTGGAAATGGAGGTTTTGGCCAGGTTAGAGTGCCCAAATCTGCTAAGATTAATGGGAATGAATTACCATTTTTGCTACAAAGGAATGTTTGGACATCAATGAAAAATGAGTCAAAACAGAACTGAATATCCACATTCTTTTAACATTATATTAAACATTTAAATTGTATGAAATCTTTCCAGACCTCAGAATTACACTCTATCTTTAATGCCATTTAGGTGATATGCATTTATTATTATATTAAAATATCACAAAAAACAATAAAAAATGTCTTTATTCACATTCATAGTCAATAGTTACCTGAGTCTGAGAAACAGCTGAATCACTTCCAAGTCTGGAGATTTGTGCATGGCTCCATATGGTCACTAGGAATGACTTATAAGTGACAGAATAAGTGGACAAAAAAAAAACCCTCAATTTCAATTCATACTTTTTCTCTGTACACATGTACCAGTTAAGAGAAAGCAGCAGAGAAATATGTAGTTAATAGCCATGATTTTATAATTGAAAAGTAGAGACTGGGAGAGTGAAGAGGTTCATCAGCACCCTTGCCCACCCCAACTGAGAAGCTGTGGACAGCTGACGGCTTCTACAAAAGGAAAGTGAGGTTTGTTTTGTGTGTTTAAGGCTGTGCTCCCTAGTTGGTCAGCCATGTTCCAGTGGGTGCTCCCACACCCACAAGTATGTGGGCAATACAAACTTGACTTGATAGGTTGTTTTAAAAAAAGAAACACAAAACACAAAGTTAGAAAAGGTGAGGAGTGGACCTCGGAAAAGTTACAGGAGGAGTAAGGCTGAATATAATAAAAATACATGGTGTGAAATTCTCAAGGAATTAATAAAATCATATATTTTAATAAAAAATAAAACTTAAAAATAAAAAAAAAAGAAAAGTAGAGACTGAACCATTACTATTGGTGAACATAACAGTAAAAGATAATTTGGTGAAAGATGATGTGATAACAGTCTTTGAGTTGTATGAAATGCCATCTCTAAAATGAAACAGAGCTGGGAAGGGGCAGGGGGAGGAAACCAGGAGGATGGGAACTACCATTGATATGTAAAGTGAACAACTAAATAAAGTGAAAAGGTTTTTTGGAAGATGGAAAAACTGTAAGTGGCAGAGGTGGTGAATGGCTTCAAGGATACAGCTTCTTCCAGATATAACAGGCCTGATACCCACGAACTCTGAGTGTGGCAGCATGAACAGGGCCTGCATAGGTTCAAACCAGGCAGGATCCCGGCACTAAGAAATGGAAATAGACACAGGCTCATACCTCTAACCAAGAAGCTATTTCCTTTGATACCTGTAGGAAAGGGAAAAAAAATCAGTTTTTCCCAATGGAGTGTTACTGGATGTATCAAACAAACTCCAAGGCAGGACCCAGGCCCAGAAGTTGGTCAACACAGACTCCATGTTTTTTGTTTGTCTGTTTCTTTGTTTTGTGTGCATTCACTGTTTTGTTTTGTTTGTTTTTTTTTTGTATTTTTTATCTTTTTTTCAGTTTACATATCTGCTTTTATTTGGGGGATTGGAAAGTTGTTGTATCTATTTTTGATTTTGAGAGCAAGGGAGGAAAAGAATGTAGTGTTGGGTAGGCAAAAAGGACCTGAGAGGAGTTGGGGGAGGAAAAATATGATCAAAATATACTGTACAAAACAAATAAAATGAAAAATGTTAAAGAAAAAAATTCATCAAACCACCATAACACAAACCTCAGCTAACTTAAATTAATTCAAGTAATAGAATGATCACTCATCACAATAGTTTCAAATGAGAAATGAGTAACAGAACAATAACAAGATTTATTAACACTTGAAAATTTATATATATGTAAGTAATCAATTGACCAAAAACAAAGTCTGAAATCAAATTTTAGAATTTTCTGTGTCTGACTGTATCACTGTCAATATCCTGATTGTCATATTGTACTATAAATATTAAGATGCTGCCAATGAGGAAAACTTTATGAAACATACAATTTGTGTTATTTTTTTTAAAACTACAACAATCCAAAAACATAAACTTTTAGTAAGAAACCAAGTCAGGAACTAGAAAAGATCATCTTGAGTGAGGTAACTCATAGGTATATGCTCACTTATAAAATGATATTAGCCATATAATATAGGATAAACATACTAAAATCTACAGACCTAAATAAGCTAAACACTAAGTAGGACCCTAAGGAGGTTGCTTAAATCCCATTCAGAATGGCAAACAGGATAGACACCTGAATCGGTGGAAGAGAGGAAACAGGATGGGAGCCTACTATAGAGGGTCCTCAAAAGCTCCACCCAACAGGGGATTAAATCAGATGTTGAGACTCACAGCTAAACTTTGGGCAGAGCACAGGGAGTCTCATGGAAGAAGAGGGGGGTAAGGGATACAAGGACATGGAGGGGACAGGAGCCCCACAAGGAGACCAACAAAGCTAAAAAATCTATTCTCAGGGCGTCCTGCAGAGCTGATACACCAACCAAGGACCATACATGGAGAGGACCTAGACCCGCTGCTCAAATGTAGCTGACTGGCAGCTAAGTCTCTATGTGTGTTACCAAGTAAGAGGAGCAAGGTTGTCTCTGTCATGAACTTGGTTGCTTGCTCTTTGATCACTTGCCCCTGGCAATGCAGCCTTACAAGGCCACAGAGGAAAAGGATCAAGGCAGTCCTGGTGTGGCTTGATAAGCTATGGGCAGATGGCAAAGGAGAAGAACTCTCCCTTTCAGTGGACTAGGGGTAGGAGAGAAGGCAGAAGATGGAGGGAGGGTGAGACTGAAAGGAGTTGAAGGAGGGGGCTTAAATTGGGATATATAATGAATAAATTATGAAAAAATAAAATTAAAAAGTTAAGAAACCAAGTCAAACCTAGAGAAATGGCTCATGAATTAAAAGCACTTACCATTCTTGAAGAGCACTCAGATTCAATTCCTAGCTTCCATATGGCAGCTAAGAACCAGTTCCAGGGAATCTGATACTCTTCTGACTTCTGCAAGCTCTTACACATATATGGTATACATACATACATACACTCAGGGACACATACATACATATAGAGTAAATATTTTGAAAGAAAAAAAATTAAGACATACAGAAAAAAGTATAAAGTATTAGAGTAAGAAATGGACAGTACAATGTTTTTTTAATTTTTATTAATTACAGTTTATTTACTTTGTATCTCCCCCGTACCTACCTCACTAATCCCCTTCCAATCCCACCCTCCCTCTTCCCCACCCGTGTCCCTCTCCCAGTCCACTGATAGGGGAGGTCCTCCTTCCCTTCCCTCTGATCCTAGTCTATCATGTCTCATCAGGAGTGGCTGCATTGTCTTCCTCTGTCGCCTGGTAAGGCTGCTCCCCCTTGGGATGGAGGTGATCAAAGAGCAGGCCAAAACAGAAGAGGACAGGAGCCTACCACAGAGGGCCTCTGAAAGGCTCTACCCTGCAGATGCTGAGACTCATAGCCAAACTTTGGGCAGAGTGCAGGGAATCTTATGAAAGAAGTGGGGGATAGTAAGACCTGGAGAGGACAGGAGCTCCACAAGTACATCAACAGATACTAAAAGTCTGGGCACAGGGGTCTTTTCTGAAACTGATACTCTAGCCAAGGACCACTCATGGAGATGGCCTGGAACCCCTGCACAGATGTAGCCCATGGCAGTTCAGTGTCCAAGTGGGTTCCATAGTAATGGGAAAAGGAACTGCCTCTGACATGAACTGATTGGCCTGTTCTTTGATCACCTCACTCTTAGGGGGGAGCATCCTTACCAGGCCACAGAGGAAAGCAATGCAGCTACTCCTGATGAGCCCTAATAGACTAAGATCAGAAGGAAGAAGAGGGGGACCTCCCCTATCAGTGGACTTGGGGAGGGGTATGGGTGGAGAAAGAGAGAAAGTGAGGGATTGGGAGGGGAAGAGAGAGGAAGCTACAGGGGGGACACAAAGTGAATAAATTGTAATTAATAAAAAATTAAAAATTAATAAATAAAATGAAAAAAATAAAAAAGTTAGTAAAAAAAAAGAATGTATAATATTCTCAAAAGGTTTACTTTTTTTAAAAATTTCCAACAACCCAAAATTAAAAGTACATTTTACAGTCATATAACATAACTCTTCTACTCTCCTTTTTTTCCTCTTCCTCCTTCTCCTCTTCTTTTCTTTTCCTTCCTGTTGTCTTTCAGAGACTTAGTTACACCATGATCAGTAGTTATAAATATCATTTCAATGTCCATGTGAAACTTAACAAAAAAGACTAGACTGTATTTTAAATGAATGAGTATAAATCCTAGAAATATTACCTTCAATGAATCTTTAAAATGGCATCTTTACAATATTCATCCAACTGAGCTATGGAAGGGCATTAATGAACATTTAAATAAGCAACACCACAGAGATAAAATGCAGCATTAATGTCCTAAAGGAAATAATTATCACAAATCAAGGTTAATGATTGCATTTTTTTATGTACCAAAATGAAAAGTAAAGGGGGAAGAGGACCTCCCTTTTTAGTGAAATTGAAGAAAGGAATGAGAGGAAATGAGAGAGGGAGAAAGGGATTGGGACAGAGGAAGGAAATGGGACAGAATGAGGGAGGGAGTACAGCTGGGATACAAAGTGAATAAATTGTAATTAATATAAATAATAAAAATTTAATTTAAAATAAAAAATCTGCAAAAATATTGCATTGAACAGTACATTGTATTCTATAATAATTATTAGGTGAAGATTTTACAGTGTGCGTTTGTAAAACAAGCACAAAAGTAACTTTCTAACAAATATTTGTTGCTGAAAGAGAGCAAAATTAAAAGAATAGAAGCACTCCATAGTTGGAAACCAAAAAGAGTAAAAGAAAAAAAAAGATAGCTCTGTATGAAATAGAAGTCAAAAGGCTCTTTTTATTCGCCATTTCCTCAGACCTGTCCCTGTTGGACCAGCGAGTTTAGAGTTAATGTCTGGCAGTTGGCAGACAAAGCACCTCTTCCAGCAGACACAGATACACAAGAAAGCAATGTTTCTAGACCTCTTTCTTTGTGTAAAAAAACATTCGTGTTGGCTCGCCTGGTCTCAAAGTTCAGCAAGGCTCTCTGCAACATTCTCCAAACTCAGAAATGGGACAGTAGTCATGCAGCATGGGATACTTATTTATATAGAATGTTATCAGCACTTCCTGTGGTAAAACAGGAAGGAAGGGAAGGGCTGACAGTTAAAAACCCAGAAGGAGACAAACGATGTGATATTTTCATCTAAGGATCAAAACGTCAAGTTCTTATAGCGTCCATTTTGAGTGCTCATAGCTATAGTTCATTTGTTTGCTTGTTTAAATTATGTTGAACTCAACAAAGCCTGGAGATTGAATACCAATTAGAAACAGAACCTGTTTCATTTAGAAATCAAAGCAGATTGGAATCATTTCAGAGAAGGGAAATACCCATAATATTTTGGTGCAAGAGAGGGGAAAAAAGTTCAAAATTACCATAGCACACAGTAAGATGACAGCAAATAATAATCTCAGAATTATATGCGCACAGTTTCAAAACCCTTTTCATAAACCTCATTTGGTAAACATGGCGAAAGACTCTTGTGTTAAGAGATTCCTTTTGTGGGCATCGCTAAATCTCTGCCGCCAAAATGAAACAAGAACATTTCAATGCGTCATCTCGCATCCAGAGGAAAATCATGCCTTCCCCTCTTTTGAAAGAGCTGAAACTGAAGTATAATGTTCGCTCCATGCCCACTAGAAAGAATGATGAAGTTCAAGTTGTCCGAGGACACTACAAAAGCCAGGAGATTGGCAAAGATGTCCAGGTGCATAGGAAGAAGTATGTTGTCAACATTGAGCAAGTGCCGCAAGAAATGGCTAACGGCACAACCATCCATGTGGGCATCCACCCCAGCAAGGTGGTTATCACCAGAATAAAGCTGGGCAAAGACCACAAGAAGATCCTGGAAAGGAAATCCAAGTCTCAACAAGTAGGAAAGGAAAAGGGCAAATACAAGGAAAAAAAAAACAATTGAGAAGATGCAGGAGTAAAAGCCTCTCATACACAACTTTCATTAAAGACTGTTTCAGTTTAAAAAAAATTTAACAATCAGATTCAAGTAAACTTTCACTTCTTCTTGGACATTCTACATTTTCATTTCTCCTGGTCTCATGAGGAATCTGTTCAACTAAAAACCAGTTATCTGTCAGTGTCCCATATGGTTTTACCCACATTTTTCTGTATGTATAGAAAACACCAACCTATAAACTAGAAACATTTGAGACTGATGCACCCTGGCATGTCCCAGATCAGCAATAATGAAACTAAACAAACTGAGTCCTGAATTCATGATCATATCAGTTATACATCTAGCGGTCCAGCTGAGTCCTGTTCTTGTCTGTTCTCTAAAACTCAAGATGAAAAAATCTCCATTTTTGAGTTTCTTTTATTAAGGTCAAAATCTAAATCATGCATCTAATTACAGACTGACAATTTTAGGATGTAAATGATTCTAAAAGAACAAAAACTATAATGTGAACAAAAATTACATTTATTGGAAATATATAATTTGTGAGAGAAAATATTACATTTAGGCCTCGTAACATAAGACAATAGTGTTATTTTGCAAAGCAGAGATCTGGGGAGCCAAGGAGTTGAATCAGCTATCCAGTCAATG
>REGO01000845.1:38578-58006 GCA_010120015.1 Rhombomys opimus
AAAAAAAAAAAAAAAAAAAAAAGATTCAGACCAGATCAATCTCCAGAGTAAAAGCTGCTAGTAATCAATAAGGTAAACAACCTCTTGGGATACAGTTTCTCTTGCTACTGTCTCCTGTTCTGTACTCAAGAGGAGCAGATCTAAATAAGAAAAAGAAAAAAATACGGTCTTTGAAATGTTGATTTGATTCAAAATTTTTGCCCAGGTCTAGTTCTGTTTCCATTTTGGTGCTAAGGACAGTACAAAGATACTTGTGTATGCTAAGGAAGCACTGTACTGAAGCCACAACCACAGCCTTAACATGTAGATGCCTGTTTTATCTTTTCAAATATAAGCTCTTTACTGAAAGCATAATAATTGAACCAGTGCCTTGCATAATGAGCTACATCTGTGCCTTTCTGTTTGTTTGTTGTTGTTGTTGTTGTTGTTGTTTGTTTTGTTTTGTTTTCTGAAAGGCAGTGCTTCTTGACAAGAGAGATGAAGCTAAGGACTAAGCCACAAATCAAATAGTCAAACTAATTTTGCTTGTTTTCTAAAAAATTTACTGGTTGCTGATGAGATAAAGAGATCAATGATAATTTATGAGCACACCCCTAGGGGATTTCCCCTGCTACTGGGAAATAATTGAGACTATTTTTATAGCTATTTACAGCTCACAAGGCCTTTGACATGTATTATCCCACTTTAATTCTCATCCTAGTGATGAAGTATCATTACCTCCCCCTTAATTTTACTCATTATAATTAGAAAAAGTGACAATCATAACATTTAAGTTATTTATTTCCTAGATCATACCAAAAGAAATAGAGTTACAATAAACCTTGGTCTTACTACTCCAGCTTTGACTCAAATGAATTATTTTATTTTACCTTCATACACTAGTTTTACTTCAGTAGTCCTTAAGCTACAGTTTCAAAGCAGAGAGACAGAAAGAGGAACAAAGACAGATAATATACAAAAAACATCTGGCAAATGCTACCACGATGGTAAACATAGTTCCAAGATAAAGTATTTCCTCAGTAATGTAATGTTCTACATAATCCCATGTCATTTCATTTCAAAATCTTATAACAAGTCATGGAACATTTGGAGTGGAAGAAGGCACTCTGTAGGAAGATGCTGAACGTGATTTTAAATGAGGAAATTTGTACTGTATTTTCTGGCTTTTGTTTCAGAGACAGAGACAGAAACAGACTGGCTCCTACATAGCCCAGGCTGACCTCAAACTTGCTATTTAGCCCAAAACGAAATTAAACTTGTCATGTTCCCTCTGCCTCCTGGGTGTTAGAATCACAGATATATGCCACCACATCCAATTCCTATGGTGCTGAGGATCAAACTTAGGGCTTCAAGCATGCTAGGTAAGCACTCTTCCAACTGAGCTACATCTCCACACCTTATCTGAAATTTAAAGTTTGTGAAATAGGAAAACTGGTGGTATCATCTTTTTATTATTATTATTATTATTATTCCTAATAAGAACACTAAGACTTAGAAGGACAGAATCGCTTATTGAAGGATGGCAAAGTTCATTTTGGAAGAGCATGGATTCAATTTCTTCATCTTCCATATAAGACCATCGGGATATATTTAGTCTGCAATAAAACATGATAACAGTACAGCTAGATTACATCATAATTGTCTCTATGGGAATCTAAAAGACTACAAACTCACGCATGACATGGAAAGTCAAACCTGGATCCAAGTTCTTTGCCTCCTGAACCTAGCTGTTGATTCACCATGGGAAGCATACTTTGAAATCTCAACATTCTCTCTCTCTCTCCCCTTCAAGAGTCCATCTTCAAAGGAGGATAGATTTCTCACTTCCCCCAGTCCATCATTGTATAATCCTAAAATAGTTTTTTACATAGAATTTCCCCACCCAGAGTGGGTGACGTTCCCTGTGAGAGTCAATCTTCTTCTCTTCAGTGGATTTGAGTCAGAGCCATCTCTTAGAGGACTTTTGGCATGAGCAACATAAAAGAATTTCTAAGTAATGCCAAATCACTTTGAATATCAAGAGATTTCAGGAGCTACAGACTTTAGACTCTTAAAATAACTCTCAATAGACTTGAATTATAGCATCACATTTACTAGGAATTTGTAGTGAGATGGTTTATCAATTTTTTTCCTTTCGTTTTCCTCAAACAAATATAAGCTTAGCAAAATTTTAAGTGGTTATGGAGCAGTTAAGGAAAAGCCTTAGTCATTAGATGGTCCTTCTCTAATTCCAGCCCTACAATTATCTTCTTGGAGCAGAGACTGAGATGAAGGTAAGTCCAGCTAGCCCTGTGTGCTGACATAACTTGACATAAAGCTAAAGTCTTCTGAGAGGAGGAATCCTCAATTGAGAAAATGCCTCCTCAAGACTGGGGTGTATGCAAGCATGTAAGGGATTTTATTAATTAATGATTGATGGGGAGTACCCAGTCTACGGTGGGTGGTGCCATCCGTGGGCTGGTGGTTGTGAGTTGTATAAGAAAGGAGGCTAACCCTGACGATGCAGCCACTTCTGATGAGAACTGATAGACTAAGATCAGAAAGAAGGAGAGGAGGACCTCCCCTATCAGTGGACTTGGGGAGGGGCATGCATGCAGAAAGGGGGGGAGGGGGGGACCAGGAGGGGAGGAGGGAGGGGCTTATGGGGGGATACAAAATGAATAAAGTGTAATTAGTAAGAGATAAAAAATAAAAAATAAAAAAAAGAAAGGAGGCTAAGCAAGCCATAGGGAGCAAGCACTGCTCCATGCCCTCTGCATCAGCTCCTGCCTTCAGGTCCTTGGCCTGCTTGAGTTCCTGCCCTTACTGTTTTTGATGATAAACTGTTTATACGGAACTGTGAGTGAAATGAACCCTTTCCTCCCCAAGTTGCTTTAGGTCATTATCTTTCATCACAGTGATAGTGACCCTAACCAAGATACCCTATTTCTTAGGTCTGGGTGGTATTTGCAAGTTTCCTGACCACACACACCCAACAGACTCAGATATCAAAATAACCTACCAAACCAGCTCTTTTCATCTTTCCCACTAATCACTAGCCAGACACAGGAACAAACATTGTGTAAGGGAAGGTAAAACTGGAGAGGTCATCATAATTAACACAGCTTTTATTTTGCATAACTTGTTATTTTTAATGCAATGTATATTTTTTCTTTTGGACCTATCAGGATGGGAAAAAAACTATACAAAGGACCTCTTTTGTCCATACTAACCAAATGTCTTTTTTTCCTCCACACCAAAGCCTTCAACGTCCACACATAGTCACACAAACTCTGCCTTAAGTAGTCCTCACAGATACTCCTTGATATCAAAAATAAACTAAGTGGGTCAAAATAAAACTGTTTATACTTAACTGCATAGGAGAAAAATTTGGGTTCTTTATGGACATTTGTCAATTATTTATATGATGTTGACTAGTGACATTCTCCACTGCAAACTAAGTTAATAATTATAACACTTCTTCTAAATTACTGTTTTAAAATACAATAGTCACATCCACATGTGGCTATGCTACTGAGCACCTGAAGTGTAGCTAGAGTGGATCAAGGATATATTTTTATGTTTATTAATTTACATTCCAGTATAAATAACTGCATGTGGCTAGCAGCCATAACACTAAACAGAATATTAAAATGTATGGATAATTAGCTTAGATGATGAGCATCATGGTCTACACTATTCTTCAGGAATTTCATTCTCAATCTAATGCAGTAACAATGTCCTTAATTCACTAGAAATATCAACTCAGCACTGCTTTGTATTTACAGGCTAGGTACTGGAGCAGAAAGAAGAAAATTAACTGGTGAAGACCATGTTTCAAAAGCCAGACATATTTTTCCTTTTTCTGCAAACAAACAAACAAACAAAAAAACATTAATGAATCACGTCCCCCCAACCATGTGTGTGTATGTGTTTGTGTGTGTGTGTGTGTGTGTGTGTGTGTGCATGCTCGTGCGTTACTATAGGTATAGTAGTAGTAGTTTATCCATTTTTCCAAAGCACCATTTGTATTGAGTATTGACTTGTAAGACAATTTTAGTACTAAAGGGAAAATTACACTTCTTGACTTGATGGTGAATGAATATTCTTGTTGCTTTTGGGTCATTTAGACCAAAATGTTTGACAGAGAAAAGTTAAGGGAAGAAGATTTATTTTGGTTCACAGTTTCAGGAAATTCAGTCCACCAGGATGGGAGGGGGTAATAGTGAATTAGTCTTGTCACTTGTGGTGGGCTGAGCATGACAGAGACTGTTTATACCATGACAGACCAGGATTTAGGGAAAGCTGAAGCAGAAGCTGAACTTGAATGCCTGCCTCTAGTGACCAATTTCTAACAGACAAACAGCAGCTCATGAAGGCTCACAGCCCTAAAATTCCACAAGCTGATGAACAAGTATTCAAACTGTGAGCCTATGCTCAGAGAGTGAGAGACATTAGAACACTTAATTTTAAGTGGGGCATGTTCAGCAAATCCCTTGCCTTTGAGCTCAGAGAACTCTGTTGAAGAGGAGAAGGAAAGAGTGTAAGATCCAGAGGAGTAGTTGATACCAAGGAAACAGTGAGATACAACAAGATTGGCACACATATGAACTCACAGAGACTGTGCTAGCATGCAAAAGGCTTGCACAAGTCCAAGCCAGATGGAGTCCCAGCACTGAGATGTGGAAGTAGACATGAGCTCCCGTCTCCAATTAACAAGTACTCAAAAAGGAAAATTGGGTTTTTTTTCCAATGTAATCTCACTTAAGGGCAGTCTCCCATGACCAGCAGGAGATGGTCAACACAAAACAAACGCAAAGGTATTCCATAGATTGTTTTTGTCTCATGTTGCCTTGTTTGAGCATTTTTTTAACCTTACTGATCTTTTGCTTGTATGTTAAGGTTTCAGATTTTGTGTTTTTATGGTAAGTGTGTGTGTGTGTGTGTGTGTGTGTGTGTGTGTGTGTGTGTGTGTGTGTGTTAGGGAATATATGTTGGTAATGTCACAGAATAAACAACTAGGAGAGCTAAATTGTAAGGTGTTGGAGAGAAGTGTGTAAAGACATTTTTTTTATTTTTATTTTCTTCACATACATGTGTTTATGCATTTCTCATGATATTTCTTTGTTTCTTTTTTTAAATTTTTTTAGTTAGTTTGCTTGGGTTTTTTAATTCTTGATTTTGTCTTTTTCATTTGCCTGTCTGTTTTTTTAAGAGAGAAAGAAAGAAGAAATGGAGTTGGAAACACAGGGAGTTGAGGAAGATCTCAGAGGAGATTGGGGAAGAGAAACTGCCATCAATTATATTACATGAAAATAACTTTATTTAAAATAAAAAAACAAAATTTTTAAAAGTGAACATACGGGGGACATTTTAGATTTAAACCAAAACACATTTTGTGAGAGCCTCTTCTCCTGTGGTCTATTTTCTTATCTGCAATATGAGAAAGCTGAATAGTGTTACTTATTAAACAAACTAAACAAAGCAGTGAGCTAACACCTGGAGAAAACAATAATAAAACAGGTATGCCATGCCTGTTTCAATTAAAATTAATATAAAATCTAAGCAAGATCCTTTTAAAAGCCCCTTTTCACCTCTGAGTTTGTATAATCTCCTCTTACAGTTGCTGTGTAAATAACACATGATTGAAAACTTATTAATTTTCTACCTAAGTGGTGTTTTACTAGCACAGATTCCTCATCTAATACATATGTGAGTCTTCATTTTCCTTGCCATCCCTTACTTGGTTTTCTCTAGTACACTTTTTTTTTAATGTCAGAACTGAAAAGATCTAGGAAGTTTACAAAAAGTGAGACGATCAAAGCAGAGAAGTGTCAGTCTACCCAATTCACCATTTCTGAAAATGTGAGGAGACAGATGTGAAGAAATTAGATGGAGAAGATTAGATGGTGAGGAGGGGAAAGGAGAAATGGAGTAGAGTCAGTTATAAAAAACACAGTAAGAGTCAGCAGCTATATAAGGCAAAGCCTCTTTGGGGCTGATTGAAATACTGTTTCTCCCATCATTCAGGAAAAGGGGCACAACCAATGAGGTAGGGGAGTGCCTCCTCACTGCCACACCTAAGGCAGTAGTGCTGCTGTCTTAAAGCTTTCATAGCCCCTGGCAGCTTAGTCTCCAAGTGGGTATCCTAGTAAGGGGAACAGGGACTGTTTCTGACATGAACTCAGTGGCTGGCTCTTTGACTTCCCCCACCACCCCCGAGGGAGGAGCAGCCTTGCCAGGCCACAGAGGAGGACATTGCATCCAGTCCTGATGAGACCTAATAAGCTAGGGTCAGATGGAAGGGGAGGAGGACAGCCCCTATCAGTGGACTTAGAGAGGGGAAGACTTAGAGAGGACATGAGGGAGAGAGGGTGGGATTGGGAGGGAATGAGAGAGAGGGCTACAGCTGGGATACAAGGTAAATAAACTGTAATTAATATAAAAATAAAAATTAAAAAAGAGGGAAAAAAGCTCTTTTCTTTAGTATCTAAATATAAATATCCCTTCTACCATAAGTCAAACTGCTTTTAAACAACACATGTTAAAGGGGAAGTAAAAATGCATACTCTGTATCTCTTGTAAACTTCCTTATAGATCTCTTGGAATCCCAACTCCACTGAAAAATTACTAGCTAAAATACCAGTTAGTAAATTTCCGAAGGATAGGCTTAACATCTGTTGTTGAATCCAAAGTTATCTTCCCTTTGAAATGTTCTTAGATGACCTTTTCTTCCAAGCAACTTCTGTAGAAGAGGATAAAGAGTGATTTAAGTCATTCTGCTACCTAAAAAGACAAAATTTTAGTAATTTCTTCCTTGTAGCCTATAACAGGCCAGAAAGCCATTGGTAGACACTTATAAGGACATTTGCAAGTTGTTCCACCTAGTTATTAATAATAAGGTTATGTTTAAAAAAATGTTGATATATATGTCTACCCCAACACAGGACTTCCAAATTTCATGTAGCTCATTTACCCAGTTTACTTCATAGTCTTATCAATTTGTTTTCAACCTTGAAATTTTGCCTCAGGTTCTAATTAATAGGCACACACAAGATTGGCCTGTCATTTTTCTCCTAGGGTGTAAGGCACGAAAATTAAAAGAGGCTTTTAAAAAATTTTATACAGTCACAAATGTCATGAAAGAAGAAAACACACAGAGAAACTACAGGGGGTGAGGGACATGAAAAGAGAGTGGGAAGGAAAGAGGGAGGGAGAGAGGAAATATATCTTAAGATCTTTTCACATAATGCCAGGATTATCTTTCCCCGCCTACAAACAGCCTAAGCACCCTCCAATCATAAAAAATGAGAGAGAATTAAGCTGAACACCACTCACTCCCCCTTACTCCCCACCTCAGAGCAGTTGCATGACTTCCTGAGGTTTCTATTGCAGTAGCCAGAGAGAAACACTCATTTATGCACATAACCTGCAAGTTTCGAGCTTCTAGTCTTTCTCCCTCTCTGTTCCTTCCCTTCCCCCACTTTGCACCAGGGAAACTAAACTCTGGCGTGGTTTAAGCAGTTGAGAACGAGTAAGAAAGAGGAAGAAGAATCCAGTCCGTATACATTGGCTAGCAACTCTGCCATGCCCTGACCTCTCTCCTCTTGAAAAGAAGCTTTCCTAAAGAGCAGGAGCCCTGTGAATGGAGTGGACTGTCCAGAGTATCCAGGTTTATTCTGCAGCTCACCAGCCAGGGTTAGCTCTAAGGGGGACTGGCAGGTTGGATTTTCTGAAGATTTGGATCTTGCTTCAAGGAGGCAACTTAAAAGAACCTTAAACTGTGAAGCTCCGAAACAGCAGGTAAGGAAATTGGGTGCGTGGAGTAAAGTTCAACTGAAGGCAGATTTTACAAATTACCTCTCACAGTTTGGGGATAGCTGCTCTGCCTTATCTGCCTTAAATCAGGCTGCTAATCTAAATTCTTTCTGCTGTGGTTCTTGGCCAGAGATTTGATCCTCTAATCAGCCTGTCAACAAGTGTTGCTCACTGCCCCTGCTGCAGGCAAACCATGGCAAACAGTCAAGGCGACACTCCCCAAGCCTCCAGCACCTTTACAATTCAGCCAGAAGTGCAAAATAGACCTGAAGTTCCTATCTTAAGGCTACAGTTTCTCTAATGCAGTGAGTGGTGGGAAGAATATATACAGTGACTGCTGCAGATAAAATGGAACAGTGGAAGTCTGACCTAGAATTTTCACAAGGCAGTTTCACACCTTTAAACTTCTAGGGCATCCTATAATTGAGACAGGATGTTTCTCCCAGCCCTCTCCTCTCCTTCATTCTCACTAGTTCTCATTCTACCCTCTCCCGACTGCTCCCCCTCTTTGATAAAAGAGAAAAGAGACTCAGATGGGTTAAGGGATTTCCTTGAAACATACCACTTTGTTAGAAAATAGCAATTTCACTAAAGACTGTAAAAAGAAGACCCTTTCAACTACAGATAAATAAAAGAAATGCCTTATAATCTACTTTGTCACTTAGAAAAAGAAGAAATGCCTCTACTTTGTCACTTAGTAATAAACTCACTAGGCTAACACAGAGCTAAGAAATCATAGTATTTAATAAAATGTTTGGGGCTCGAGCATTTTTCTTCTTAGCAGTTAAGACACTGTTTTCAGTGGTATGCAGATAGATTGGCACGTACTGCTTCTTTCAATCTGCTGGTTCTAAATCCCCAGTTTCTGCAGCTGTTTTGAAACCAAGGAGGTCAAACTATCATTTATTTAGAGTGCAACTAACTTGGACTTGTTTGTGTAGTGCTTTAAGAGTGATAGCAAGGATTTGTTTGTATAGTGTTTTAAAAATGATAGCAAGCATTTTTATAATGATTTATAAAGTACCACGACCATAGTATATTTTAGTTGAAATTTGTGTCTACATGGTTTTAAACTTATCATATCTGTAGCATAAAGTTTAAGTCACTGAAAAATGATTTCCTGTTATAATTTTATAATTAATACTCCAATCATAACTAAAAGCTACCTGTGTCTACATACTAAATAAACACAACCAAAAATATTATATTTTACATCTATTTCTTTTTAAAAATATTGCTCCTCCTTCTCTGAAAATCCTAATTATGCTGGTAATCCAGGTCCAACAAAAAAAATAATCTAGATCATGGTCCAATCAGTCAAAACAGAAAATTTCACAGATTGGGGCAAGGCTGAACCTGCTGTGTCATACTGTTATCCTTCCTCACTTCCCATTACTTGCTCCTCCTTCCTTTAATCAAACTTATGATGCATTTATAAACTCTGTATCTCAGAAGAAACATTCTTTTATGGCCCAGAGAATTATAAACAGACCTTGGGAGTATCAGGGGCTGATAATGAGGAATTCTAAAGAGAAAGAACTCAAGAGCTATGCCAAACTTTGGGGCCGCAATACCATGAACACTAACTAATAAATTCTCAATTGGCATAGCTCCCTCTCTCTCTCTCTCTCTCTCTCTCTCTCTCTCTCTCTCTCTCTCTCTCTCAACTTCCAACTTTTATTTTTATGGGGAGGAGGGATTGAAGCCAAGTTTCTGAGCATACTCAGCAACCACTCTACCACTGAGCTACATCCTTGGCTCTTACTTCTGTCTATTTTACTATTTCTCATGTTCTTATTGAAGTATCTCAATAAAGCAAATATTGTTCACGCTCAATACAACGTCTTATCTCCAAAGTGGGTAAGACATAGTCCCTGTGCTTAGGGGAAATCACAGTGCTGTTGTGACTGTAAAACATAAAGAATGTAACAGTATGAGATAATTAAACTAGTGTCATTTTTTTATTGGTAAATAAGACCAGAGGTAAAATACAGACTGGATAGAGAAGGCTTTAGAAAGGAGGCAAAACTTGGGACTACGCTCAGCAAATTTGCCTGTGGTAAATGGCCAAAATGCTGCTGTGTTTGAATTCCATTCTGGTACCAGAAATAGCATCAGGG
The DNA here is from genome assembly GCA_010120015.1 of Rhombomys opimus. NCBI lineage: Eukaryota > Metazoa > Chordata > Mammalia > Rodentia > Muridae > Rhombomys > Rhombomys opimus. The sequence continues at coordinate 48,496 of REGO01000845.1, forward strand.
GTGCACTTAACACCCGCAAGGTGCACCAAGAAGCCTAAATTAGCTACAATGGACTGACTGGGTGGAAAAATGACAGAAAAGAAATCTGAAGAAATGTTCAAGCCTAGGTTGGTGGTAGCAGAAATGGGGTAAAGAACTCAAAGAGACCTATAATAGAAAGACTAAATGGAAGTTGGGAAGTGATTAGAATACAGGCATTGTTAGAATAACTGAGAAGTAATTCCAGGACATTAGTCCTGTAGAATACAGGCAGTGGTACTGCTGTTATTTGTCGCAACAGATAACTTGGGATAAAAGTGGGACTGTGAGACAGGATGGGCTCTTGTTTTGACCTGTTAGTTTTGAGGTGATGATAAGAATCAAAGAAGAAATGTCTGGCGGTGATTAGAAATTAATCACCAGTAATAACAGATACGAGATGGAGACCAACGTTATATCTATAGAGTGTGATAACAATGGGTAATAAAAACTCTAAATATATCTTCAGTGAACAAATTAAGGATTGAAACAGGCAGTGCCTACATCTTCAGGTAAGAGAAAAAAGAGAAGTCCATAGGAATGTGACCCGCAAAAAGATCTCAAAATTCTTGAGGGAAGGTAACAGGCCATTTATTTATTCATTTAAAAATGAAAATATAATTATTACATCATTTTCCTTTCCTCCTTCCAACCCCTCACATACACCATTTCTTGCTCATTCTCTCTCTTGCTTGCTCTCGCGCGCGTGAGCTCTCTCGCTCTCTCAAATAAGTTATTCATTTTTTCCTTATGAATATGGATGCAAAAATTTTCTTTTTAAGTATAAATTCCATTTCTATTTACTTATTTACTTACTTATTTATTTAATCACTTTACTACCTGATCCCAGGCCCTTCCCTCCTCTCCTTCCAGCCTCACCCTCACATTCCCTCCTCAATTCCTCAATCCCCTTATTCTCAGAAAAGGAGAGACCTTGCATGGGTACCAACCCACCCAGGTACATCAAGTTGCAGCAGGACTAAACACATCCTCTCCCACTGAGGACAGACAAGGCAGCCCAGCTATGTGAAAGGGAGCCAAAGGCAGGCAACATAGTCAGAGACAGCCCCTGCTCTAATTGTTAGGAGACCAACATGAAAAACAAGCTGCACATCTGCTACATATATGTAGGGGGTCTTGGTCCAGCCCATGCATGTTCTTTGATTAATGGTTCAGCCTTTGTGAACCCCTATGAGACTAGATTAGTTTATTCTGTAGGTCTTCTTGTAGTGTCCTTGACCCCTCTGGCTCCCTCTATCCTTCCTCCCACTTTTCCACAAGACTCCCCAAGACTGATCAATTGTTTGTCTGTGGGTCTCTGTATCTCTTTCCATCAGCTGCTGGATGAATCCTCTTAGAAACAGGTTATTCATTTTGAACTCCGCCCAGCCAGCCAGCAAGAACTAGCATAGAGTCTCATACACACTATGAGCACAAAAAGGAACATTAAATACTCTAATATAATCAAGCATTGGGAATGTCTGACTCAAGATTAAATTCTTTCAGCTTAAATTCATAAGTTCCTTGCAGCCTTGCAGTAGTTAACTCTGAACTTTCCTGTGGCAGATCTCAAAAGGAAGGAATCGAGGCCAGAGAAATAGAAGTTCAACCTAGCTTTGGCTCTGGCATTTAACCAGCTATGTTCTAACAAATTGCAGCATATCAATATTTCTTGGTTTCTTTGTGTATCAAATAACATAAGATAATGATAGGGGTATTTTTATGAATCTATTGCAATAATATATGTGAAATCAACTGCACAACTCATCATCCAAAGGGCTTTTATTTAAAGTGCATTCAATTGAGAAACAAACAAACAAAAAAGCATCATAACTGAATGCATGTGGGAGACTGTTGCGTTAGCTGCTTCCTACTTTCTATACCACACCTGTAGGGCAAAGGCCTTTTAGTATGATCTATCCCTAGGTTTGCCACTAGCCCTGCATGCCAGTATGCTATATGTATGTTCAAAAGTGAATTTTGAAAAGAGTAAAATGGCATTTAAGAATTATTTACTTGATCATACTACTTTTTATTACCCTACTTCCATTAACCCTAATTCTTCTTTTTCAATTGATTCAATATACATCCCATTCTTAGTCCTGTCCCTCCTCTCCTCTCAGTCCCTCACTCCCTCCCACATCCCTTCTCCCTTATTCCTCAGAATAGGGGAGCCACCACTACCCAGATAGCCCAGCACATCTATTCACATGGAGCACAGAGTTCATCTTCCTCCCCTGTGGCCCAGTAGGGCAGTCGCATCAGGGGGAAGTGATCAAAAATCAGGCAACATAGTCCTTGTCAGAGATATCCCCCACTCCCCTGACTAGTGGGCCAACATGAGGCCTAAGATGCCCATCAGCTACTTATAAGTACAGGACCTAGGACCAGACCATGCATTGTGCTTGATTGGTGCTTCAGATGCCATAGGCCCCTTTGGGCCCTGGTTGGTTGGCTCTGATGGTCTTCTTGTGGAGCTTTTGTCACCTCTAGGTCCATTTATCCTTCGCCCACCTCTCTTATCCAGTACACTCCCTATACTTTGCCCAATGTTTGGCTATAAGTCTCAGTATCTGTTGCTGGGTGGAGTCTCTGAGAGGACAACTCTGGTAGGCTCCTGTCTGCAAGCATATCATACTACCGCTAATAGTGATAAGGGATGGCTTTTTTCCAAAGTGTTGGACCCAGCATTGGTTGGAAATTCCTCCAATCTCTACTCTATCTGTTTTATCTTTGTCCCTGCAGGTCTTATAGGTAGGATAACTTTAGAATTGAGGTTTTTGTGGGTGGGTTGGTGATCTCCTCTGTCCACTAAAAGCTAATAATTAAAATAACATTTTTCCACTAAATTCAGAATGTAATGCAAGCACTTCACTACTGTGTCTTAAAGGCATTTGTATAACAGATAGTCATAATGCAAACTCCTTTCCTAAAATAAATAAATACATTATATATTTTATACACACATATGTAAACATTTATAATATATCCCTTTTTAAAATACAAATACCTTACATCTGCTATTACTCCTTACCTCAATGTCATCTGGGGTTTTGGCCATGTAAATACCTATGTGGTATGATTCAAGGACTGTTGAGAAAAGCCTTCCTAACATAAACAAACACCTGAGAGATATATTTATACTACTCACCCTACAAAAAATTTGCTTCACAAGGGAGAGTGCCAATTTTCTGGTCCTCGGTGAGGAAATACAAGTGCTATAAAGTCTGACAGATTCACTGCAAGTAGTGGTATATCCTTATGCCTACAAAAAGGCAATAGAGGAAGCCATTTGATTTGGTTAAATAAATACAGATATCATAAGTACTTTAATAGAGGTCCTAAAATACACTCAATTTGCAATTACTTTTGCCTTTCAGAATTCTTCATGGGTTACTAAAGGGTATTTGTTTAAATATAGCTTTGCACTACATCAAAGTCTTATTCTGCTCATTCACTCTATTCCACTTTGTACTATCACATCATGATTTCTCCCTTCTCTGTGCCCTGCCACTCCTTCTTGTAGGTTCGAGAAGTGAGTAGGTTCATATCGGGGAAAGAAATTGAAATTTCATGGACAATTTACTAGAAAGGGAACTTTGTAGGGATAAAGGGAGGAAGGAACATAGCAGAAGAATAATTAGACAATTAAACACACTCTATACCTGACCCTAGCCTATCAGGTCTCATTGGGACTGGCTGCATTGTCTTCCTCTGTGGCCTGGAAAGGCTACACTCCCCTTCCCCCCAGAGAGAGTGATCAAAGAGCCAGCTGAATTCATGTCAGAGACAACCCCTGCTCCCCTTACTGATCTGCCATGGGCTATGTCTGAGCAGGGGTTCTAGGTTATCTCCATGCATGGTGCTTGGTTGGAGTATCAGTATCGGCAAAGACCCCTGAGCCCAGATTTTTTTGTTCTGTTGGTCTTCTGTGGAGTTCCTGTCCTATCCAGGTCTTCATCTCCCCATTCTTTCATAAGAGTCCCTGCACTCTGATCAAAATTTGATACCCTGCTGGGTAGAGTCTTTCAGAGGGCCTCTGTTGTAGGCTCCTGTCCTGTTCCCTATTTTCTCCTGCTTCCAATGTCTATCCCGTTTGCCTTTCTGAATGAGGATTGAGCAACTTCCCTAGGGTCTTCCTACTTGTTCAGCTTCTTTAAGTGTACAGATTTTAGCATGTTTACCTTATATGTCTAATATCCACTTATGAGTGAGTATATACCATGTGTGTCTTTCTACTTCTTACTCAGGATGATTTTTTCTAGTTCCCACCATTTGCCTGCAAATTTCATGATTTCCTGTTTTTCACTGCAGAGTAATATTCCATTGTGTAAAAGTACCACAATTTCTGTATCCATTCCTCCGTTGATGGACATCTGGGTTGTTTCCAGCTTCTGGCTATTACAAATAAAGCTGCTATAAACATGAGGCATGGGGGGTAAGAGGGAGGGAAGGACTGGGAGGAGAGGTGGGAGGGAGGGGGTTACAGCTGGAATACAAAGTGCATAGACTGTAATAAATAAAAAAATTAAAACAAAAATAAACTTTTATTGAAGTAAATAAACAAATTTATGTTTAAAAAGACATTTTGATGAACAAAATGAAAATGTTAAATTTTAGTACTTGTGGAATGAATAATACATTTCAAGCACTTGGAATCCCACTTTAAAGAAATTGGCAGAAAAGAAAAAAGAGTTTAGATACAAACTTAGGGAATCTCCAGGCACACTCAGGGCTTTTTGTCTCTTTGTTTTGTTTGGTTTTTGGGGTTTTTGTTGTTTTTGTTTCTGTTTTATCTTTCATCAAATCCACTTCAATAAAAAGGACTGGAGAATACAATTGGCATCATATTTTTTGAATCTTAAAGCCTCAGATTGAATAAGCTTTTTCATCTGTCAGATCAGTAGCCTTTGTTTTAGCATAGGATTATGCATGTCCTGTCATGAACTAAAACAGGCTCAATGAAGCTAAGCTAACAATAACAACACTCAAACAGCTCTGACATTCTGTGTACTTGTTCCAATGTTCCTAAGAAGCTTCTGTGTTTCATGTGATATTAAAAGCTGCTGTTTTTCATTCCAAGCTTAATCTTAACTTGAATTCTTATTTAACATAAATAAATTATCTCCTTAATAACAGATAGTTTGCGTCCAAAATTCAGGGATCCCAATAGTGAGAGGTTAAGATCATGACTGAGAACTAGCTGTGAACAATAGCCATAGTGTTTCATGAAATTCCAGTTGTTGATTAGCACAGAATTATTTTAGTCTGGAAGACACTGAGCCATATACTTAGTCATTACAAGCTATTCAAAAGCATGTAGCTTTTCTATAACATATTTCTATCACCCAATCTAGGAGTAGAGGTACCCACCACCATCTCATTACCCACACTTAGGCATTCATCAAAATCTCTGTAGCCTTTCTGTGATTTGTATTTCCCTTCTTATTAGGTCTATATAGCTTTGATCTGACTACCATGTGCAGTGAGACACTCAGTACCTTCATCTGTAATGCCACCAACTTAGGTTCTTTGGAACTTCAGAGTGTCCTGTGTTTGCATTCCAACTATCCAACAGCAAAACTGCCTGTCTTCTTAACAGAAAGAAGCTCTTGCTAAAACAACATCTAAGAGTTGTCACCAATGCAGTCTCAACACGCCTGGAGCTTTCCATAGCAGTGAAAATACTTGCTAACCATGGCCTTGGAAATACCAAGACGGGGGAAAAAACTACCTATTGCCCCTGAGTAAAGATCTTTTATTACCACAGGGAAAAAAGTGATGAAATCATAGCTACCGCTTGACTTTCTATAGATGAATCCTTATGAAAGATGGGGTATCTTGCTCCAAACAATCAATAGCCCATCACTCAATAACCACACACCAGGAACACTGTATATGAGTATAGCACATAAGGAGGTCTGTTTCAAGTTTCTTTTTTTCCTTTGTCATACAAGTAGAAACAATAAAGCAGTTGAAAACAGGGGTCATAAGTTCAGGTATACAGGCTAGGCTAGACTTATTCATCACCATGCAAATAAAGCTAGAAGTCTAGATGAATTCACTTCATCTAGTCAAAGTAGGTTGAAAATCACAAAATATTGTTGGCTAAACTATTAGTACAGATAATTGGTATAAATGTAAGTACAAATTGAGAGAATGGAGGGGTTATGCAGTCGAAGTATCAGAACATAAAACCTGATTTCACTCATATTTGTTTATCTTCCTATAAATTTGTATATCCATCTAACAAATATTAGTGAGTGGCTGCTCTAGCGATAGATTAATATAACAGAATTCCTGCCCTCCATGACCTTAGACTTACAAGATTAACAACACTACAATAGACAAGTAGAGGGCACTTAGAACTTGCTCAAATAAATTGGGTATACACAGAGCTGCACCTTCATAAAATATATTACCTAAATTTTGCCACTGCCCAACAAAAATGGAAAAAGTATCTGTTGGAAGAGACTGAGCCCTAAATTCTGGCCTCCCGAACTTCCTCTTCTATTTTGGCTTTAGCCTAACTACCCCACTCCTGCTGGCAGCCATCCAGTAGCACACACAGAGAACATCATTTACTAGAATGGTAAAGGAAGTCTTGAGGAAGCATTGAACCCAAAACAATTACAAAACTGCATCCGGCTACTGATTTAATCTTTTGATCTCTTCTGTTTGCAGTTTGAAAGCACCCATCATCAGCCACACCCAGGCTCATATCTTTGGCTCTTCAGATTCTCATCAGTGTCAGAACTAGTCAATTTTTGAACTCATAGTCCTCTGTATCTTTTATATATTTTTCAAGTAGCCTCTACCCTCCTATAGGCATTGACATTTTATTTCCATTTTATACAATTATTTATATTCCTGTACCATGGCACCCAAATTCCACCCCCCAAAATATGACCCTCATTCTATCTCTTAGACACCCACCTTTGGAAGTTAAGTACTCTGACCTGAAAAAGCACTTAAAACTATAGTTACCCCTCTGAAATTAATCACCTAGGGAAAAAAGGAGCAAAACTGAATAAAGCAAACTCACCCGCATTGCTGGGTTCATTATCTGCCTAGGAAGTCCTGTAAACAAGAGCAGTCACACACACAAAATATCATTACCGCACAGTAACGAATGGGACAGTAGATTGTGTACATGGATTCCTTCATAGAGGACATCTTTAAACTGAACCTTGAAATATAAGCAATGATATCTCAAGCTCCCAGGCTCACCTCTGGCTGTGTGGAGGCACAAAAGGATACATACTGGCCAAGTGTCAAATAGACAAGAAATAAAGAGATATGGATTCTGAAATAAGGTGATAAAACAAACAGAGTCAAGTACTTCAAAATAAGACTCAACAGCACTTGATAAAGGATACAGGTGGTGTGGCATCAAATACAACTACTAGATTCTATGCACTCATAATTAGAAAGCTACTTGCACAGCCAGGAGGTGGTGATGAATTCCTTTAATCCCAGAAATTGGAAGGCAGAGGCAGCCTTGTCTACAGAGTAAATTCTAGGACAGCCAGGACTACACACAGAGACCCTGTCTCCAAAAACCAAAAATAAAAATAAAAATTAAATTAAATTAATAAAAACAGAAAAGTCACTTGGAGAGGCTAAGTTGAGATGAAGATGGTTAATTTTTTTTTTATAAATTAAGTAACCTTATGTATAGCAGTTGAATGGAGAGCTGAAAACAAGAGACTCAAGTTTAAGCAATAAGTTTGTTTGTTATATATTTCTGTCATCCACATGAAAGTTTATAAATACTGCAAATGAAGAAAAGCAAAAAACTGAAGACTGAGCCAGGGATGGCCGTGCACACTTGTAATCCCAACACTCAGAAGGCTAAGGCAAAAGATTTTGATTTTAAGTTCAGCCTAAGATACATAGTGAGACCAGTCTCAAAAACAAAGGAAAAAGAAAAGAACAGAGAAACAAATGCTGGCATTTTTCAGACCTTGACTACACTAACGACATCAGTAAGCTCTCTTCAAAATACATTGCTGATGATATTAAAAGGAACAATAAGGATAGATATAACAGTATGGTAGAAGAATTGCTCTAATTGACAGTGGATTCTCATCCACTATATGATAAGTAGCTGCCTTCCAGTTCTGGCTTTCTTATTAGTTTCTTGCGTGCTTGCTTGCTTGCTTGCTTGCTTGTTGAGACAGTACATCATTCAGTACCCCTGCTGGCCTAGAACCTGCTACATAGACCAGACTGTCTCTGTCTCCTGAGTTCTGGAGGTAAAAGGCATGTGCCACTGTATAGGACTAATTGTGTGTTCTTGAGCAAGTCCTCCCCACCTTATTTCAAACTTCAGGCTTCAGTTTTACCTTATGTTCAAAAACCCCTCAAACTCAAACCAGTGAGAATTCTCGAAGTAACAAAGGGCATATTGTCTGTACAATATGGTAAGCCAGCCATTCATTGTGTTTCTGTTGCAAATGCAAAGTATTATGTTAACTACTCAAGAGAGAAACTGGAGAATTAGAATGAGAAATTAAATAGTTAAAAGAGGAAATGTGAAGATGTAATCCTTGTGTCCAAGGTACTTAAAATATAATTGAACCTAAACTCACTTTCAGCTACATTAAACTATAGTTCAGCTGCCACACTTACACATTGTCTTTTTCCTTTGTCACTCTTCCTTTCTCAGTATGCACTCTGTTGTATGTAAGTTTACTATTACCTAAATGAACTAAACTTTTCTAGAATGGTATATAATACTTTTATCAACTTGCTGTGACCTAGTTCCTGCACTCTTTCCCAAATTGATTTCCCACTTTTAGTCCTCATAGTCCAGTCAAGCACAGATGGCCACACATCCAAATATACACTCATGCATACAAATAACCTGCCACCTTATATGGCAGCTCAAGCAAATGTACGTATCCCCTAATTATGCCAGGTTGTGCCTCACAATGGCGTATCTCACTCATTCCACTTCCTTCTCACCGCCTTCTCTAACATTATCTTTTAGAAGGCCTTTTCTAACATATAGTCACTAATCATAAATTATAATACATTTCATTTCGCTTTGATTGTATTTTGTTTTTCTAAGATAAGGACTTACTATGTAGCTCAGGTTGGCTTTGAAGTCCCTGGGTAGGCCAGGTTGGAGTTGAACTCACGGTCCTCCCACTTTTTCAAAAAATGGGCTTTTAGATATGAACCACCATGCAGGGAATTTATCTACGTATTTATACATTTCTGTTGCAGCAGCTGTGATGACATTGTATTTAAACTTGTTAATATATCTGTGTCTTTCTCTAGGATGAAGGAAAATATTCATGGGGAGGGTGTATGTATTCTTTTTCAAAGAGCTTACATAGAATATAGACATATTAAATGGTTAACACAGTATCTTTTTTTAATTTTTTATTTAACTTTTATTAAATATACTTTATTCCTTTTGTATCCCCCCCATAAGTCCCTCCCTCCTCCCCTCCCGGTCCCACCCTCCCCCCCTTTCTGCATG
>REGO01000845.1:63596-97233 GCA_010120015.1 Rhombomys opimus
TGTCAGGAATTTTTTAGATTTAACATTTTCTTTCACAGATACATCTATTTCTTCCATTGTGTCTTCCACCCCTGAGATTCTTTCTTCCATTTCTTGTAGCCTATTGGCTATGCTAACCTCTGTAGTTCCTGCTTTCTTCCCTAAATTCTTTCTCTCCACAATTTCTTCCATTTGTGTTTTTTTTAATTTTTCCAATTCTATCTTCAGGTCTTGAGCTATTTTGTTGGTTTCCTTCCCCTGTCTGACTGTATTTTCATGTTTTTCCGTCAATTCCTTCAGCTGTTTGTTTGAACAATAAAAATATGGAACGCTTCACGAATTTGCGTGTCATCCTTGCGCAGGGGCCATGCTAATCTTCTCTGTATCGTTCCAATTTTTGTATATGTGCTGCCGAAGCGAGCACAACACAGTATCTTTTAATATAACTATCACATCAGGGGATAGAAAACTATTTTTTTTTAGTATTTTAGAATTTTTTAAATTATTGTTTATCAATTACAATTTATTCACTTTGTGTCCCAGCTGTAGCCCCATAGCTCATCCCTTCCCAATCCTACCCTCATTCCTTATCTCCTCCCATGCCTCTCCCCTAGTCCACTAATAAGGGAGGTCCTCCTCCCCTTCCATCTGACCCTAGCCTATCAGGTCTCATCAGGACTGGCTGAATTGTCTTCCTCTGTAGCCTGGTAAAGGTGCACCCCGCCTTAGGGGGAGGTGATCAAAGAGCCAGCCACTGAGTTCATGTCAGAGTCCCTATTCCCTTACTAGGATAACTACTTGGACACTGAGCTGCCATGGGCTACATCTGTGCAGGAGTTTTAGGTTATCTCCATGAAGGGTCTTTGGTTAGAGTATCAGTCTCAGAAAAGACCCCTGTGCCCAGATTTCTTTGGTTCTGTTGCTCCCCTTGTAGAGGTCCTGGTCCCCCCCCCCACGTATTTCTATCTCCCCGTTCTCTCATAAGATTCCTTACACTCTGCCCAAAGTTTGGTTATGAGTTTCAACTTCTGCTTTGATACCCTGCTGGGTACAGTCTTTTAGAGGCTCACTGTGGTAGACTACTGTCCTGTTCCCTGTTTTCCCATTTGCCATTCTAAGTGAGGATTTGTCATCTTACCCAGGGTCTTCCTTCTTGTTTAGCTTTTTTTAAATTTTTATTTATTTTTATTAATTATAGTTTATTCACTTTGTATCTCAACTGTCACCCCACCCCCAACCCTCCCAATCCCACCCTTCCTCCCTCTTCTTCTTCTATGCCCCTCCTCCAGTCCACTGATAAGAGAAGTACTCTTCCCCTTCCATCTGACCCTAGTCTATCTGGTCTCATCAGGACTGGCTTCCTTGTCTTCCTCTGTGGACTGGTAAGGCTGCTCCCCCTTCAGGTGGTGGTGATCAAAGAGCCAGCCCCTGAGTTCATGTCAGAAACAGACCCTGTTCCTGTTATTGGGGAACCATCTTGGACCTTGAGCTGCCATGTTCTACTTCTGTGCAGGGTTTCTAAGTTATCTCCATGTATGGTCCTTGTTTGGAGTATCAGTCTCGCAGAAGAACCCTGTGCCCAGATTTTTTGGTTCTTTTGCTCTCCTTCTGGAGCTCCTGTTCCCTCCAGGTCTTTCTATCTCCCCCTTCATTCATATGATTCCCTGCACTCCACCCAATGTTTGTCTTTGAATCTCAGCATATGTTTTGATACCCTGCTTGATAGGGTCTTTCAGAGACCCTCTGTGATAGGCTGCTGTCCTGTTCCTTGTTTTCTCCCTCTTCCGATGTCCCTCTCATTTGTCTTTCTAAATGAAGATTGAGCATCTTACCCAGAATCCTCCTTCTTGATTAGCTTCCTTATGTGTACAGATTTTAGTATGATTATGCTATATGTCTAATATCCACTTACAACTGAGTATGTACCAATGTGCATCTTTCTGCTTCTGTGGTACCTCTCTCAGGATGATCTTTTCTAGTTCCCACCATTTGCCTACAAATTTCATGATTTCCTTGTTTTTAAATTGCTGAGTAGTATTCAATTGTGTAAATGTACCACAATTTCTGTATCCATTCTTTAATTGAAGGACATCTGGGTTGTTTCCAGATTCTGGCTATTATGAATATATCTGCTAGAAACATTGTTGAGCAACTGTACTTGCTGTATACTTGAGCATATTTTGGATATATATGCCTAGGAGTGGTAGAGATGGATGTTGAGTTAACACTATTCCTAAGCATCTGAGAAAGTGTGAGATTGATTTCCAAAGTGGTTGTACAAGTTTACATTCCCACCAGCAATGAAGGATGATCCCCTTTTTCAACATCTTCTCCAGCATGTGTTGTCACTCGAATTTTTTTATCTTAGCCATTTTGATGGTTGTAAGGTGAAATCTCAAAGTCATTTTGATTTGCATCACACTCATGAGTAAGGATGTTGAGCATTTCTCTAATTGTTTCTCTGCCATTCCATATTCCTCTATTGAGAATTCTCTGCTTAGTTATGTACCCCATTTTTTAATTGGATTACTTGTTTTGTTTCTTTTTAACTTCTTCAATTCTTTACATATTCTGGATATTAGCCCTCTGTCAGATATAGGGCTGGTGAAGATCTTTTCCAGTCTGTAGGCAGTCGTTTTGCTCTAACGACAGTGTCCTTTGCTTTACAGATGACTTTCAGTTTCATGAGGTTCCATTTACTGATTATTGATCTTAGAGCCTGTGCTGTTGGTGTCCTGTTCAAGAAGTTGTCTCCTGTGTCAATGAGTTCAAGGCTCTTCCCTACTTTCTCTTCTAACAGGTTTAACGTGTCTAGTTTTTTGTTGAGGTCTTTGAGCCACTTAGACTTTGGTTTTGTGCAGGGTGATAAAAATGGATCTATTTGTATTTTTTTGCATGTAGACATCCAGTTAGACGAGAACCATTTGTTGAAGATGCTATCCTTTTTTCTATTGTATGGTTTTGGCTTCTTTGATAAAAATTAAGTATCCGTAGGTGTGTGGGTTTATTTCTGAGGCTTCTTTTCAATTCCATTGATGCAACATTCTCTTTTTATGCCAATACCATGAAGATATTATTACTATTGCTCTATAGTACATCTTGAGATCAGGGATGGAGATACCTCCAGACGATCTGTTGTTGTACAGGACTGTTTTAGCAATTCTGCTTTTTGTTTGGTTTGTTTGTTTGTTTGTTTGTTTGTTTTTGTTTTTCCACATGAAGCTGAGACTTGTTCTTCCAAGTTCTGTAAAGAATTGTGTTAGTATTTTGATGGGAATTGCATTAAATATGTAGATTGCTTTGGGCAGGATGGCCATTTTCACTGTTAATCCTACCTATCCATGTACATGGGAGATCTTGCCATCTTCTGAGATCTTTTTTAATTTCTTTCCTCAGAGACTTGAAGTTTTTGGTTTTTCATACAGGTCTTTCAAGTGCTTGGATATAGTCACACCAAAGTACTTTATGTTATTAGTCGCTATTGTAAATGGTGTAGTTTCCCTTATTTCTTTCTCAGTCTTTTTGTCTTTTGTATACAGGAGGTCTACTGACTTTTTTTAGTTAATTTTGTATCCAGCCACTTTGCTAAAGGTGTTTATCAGCTGAAGGAATTCTCTGGTTGAATTTTTGGGCTCACTCATGTATACTATTATATCATCTGCAAATAGTGGTACTTTGACTTCTTCCTTTTCAATTTGGACCCCCTTGATCTCCTTTAATTGTCTTATTGCTCTAGCTAGGACTTCAAATACTATGTTGAAGAGATAAGGAAAGAGTAGGCCTTGTCCCTAATTTCAGTGGGATTGATTTAAATTACTCTCCTATAGCCTATAAGTTTGATGTTGGCTATAGGCTAGCTGGTTATTGTCTTTACTATGTTTTGGTATGTGCCTTGTATCCATAATCTTTCCAAGAGTTTAAACATGAGTGGGTGTTGGATTTTATCAAATGTTTTTTGGTATCTAGGGAGATGATCATAAGGTTTTTCTAATTCTGTTTGTTTATGTGATGGATTACATTGATGCATTTCTGTATATTGAACCACCCCTGCATGTCTGGGTTGAAGTCTACTTGGTCACGGTGGATGATATGTTTTACATGTTCTTGGATTCGGTTTGCAAGTATTTTATTGAGTATTTTTGTGTCAATGTTCATAAAGAGATAGGTCTGAAATTCTCCTTTTTTGTTGGGTCTTTGTGTGGTTTAGGTATTAAGGTTACTGTGGCCTCATAGAATGAGTTTGGTAATGTTCCTTCTGTTTCTATTTTGTGGAATAGTTTGAAGAGAATTGGAGTTTGCTCTTCTTTGAAGGTCTGGTAGAATTCTGGCCCGCGCCCAGAATTCTAGCCCCGAGCTTTTATTGGCAGTTAGAATTTTAATGATTTCTTCTATTTCCTTGGGGGATATAGGACAATTTAATCTATTTACCTTATCTTGATTTAATTTTGGTAAATGGAATATATCAAGAAAATTTCCTTTAGATTTTCAAATTTTGTGGCATATCGGCTTTTGCAATAAGACCTAATGATTGTCAAGATTTCCTCAGTGTATATCATTAGGTCCCCCTTTTTGTTTCTGATTTTGTTGGTTGGGATAGTTTCTCTCTGCCTTTTAGTTAGTTTAGCTAAGGGTTTGTCTATCTTGTTGCTCTTCTCACAGAACCAGCTCTTGGTTTCATTGCTTCTTTGGATTGTTTTCTTTGTTTCTAACTCCTTGATTTAAGCTCTGAATTTATTATTTCTAATTGTCTACTTCTCTTGTTTGTGTCAGCTTCATTTTTTTTCCTAGGGCTTTTAGGTGTGCCATTAAGTTGCTTGTATGAGAAGTCTCAGACTTCTTTCTGAAGTCACTTAGTGCTATGAACTTTACTCCTAGCACTGCTTTTATTGTATCCCATAAAACTGTGTAAGTTGTGCTTTCATTTTCATTGAGTTTTAGGAAGACTTTAATTTATTCCTTGACCCAGCTGTTGAGTAGAGAGTTGTTTAGTTTCTTGCATGTGTAGGCTTTCTGTTATTCCTATTGTTGTTGAAATCTAGTTTTATGCCATGGTGGTCTGATAGGATACAAAGGATTATTTCAATCTTCTTGTATCTGTTGAGGCTTTCTTTGTGCCCGACTATTTGGTCAGTTTTAGAGAAGGTTCTATGAGGTGCTAACTCTTTTGAGTTTAGGTGAAAAGTTCTATAGACATCTATTCTATAAAGTCCTTTGTAAGTGCCATTATTTCTCTATTTAGCTTCTGTTTAGTTGATCTGTTCCTTGGTGAGAGCGGAGTCTCCCACTTGTAAGGTGTTGGGACCCATATGTGGTTTAAGCTTTGATAATGTTTCATTTACAAATGCAGGTGCTCACCCTGGGTAAGATGATCAACCCTCACTTAGAAAAACAAATGGGATTAACATTGGATGTAGGAGAAAACAATAACAGGACAGGAGCCTACCACTAGAGGGCCTATGAAAGTCTCTACCTAGCAGTGTATCAAAGCAGATACTGAGACTCATAACCAAACCTTCAGCAGAGTACAGGGAATCATATGAAAGAAGGGGGAGTTAGTATGACCTGGAGAGGACAGGATCTCCACTAAGACCAAATATATCTGGGCACAGGGGTCTTTTGTGAGACTGTATATCCAACCAAGGGCCATGTATGGATATAACCTAGAACCCCTGCTCGGATGTAGCGCAAAGTAGCTCAGTATCCAAGTGGGTAATCTAGTAAGGGGAACAGGGACTATTTCCTACATGAACTCAATGGCTGGCTCTTTGACCTCCCCCACACACACCCAAGGGAGTAGCAGCTCTGCTAGGCCACAGAGAAGGCCTATGCCACCAGGCATGAAAATACCTGATAAGCTAGGGTCAGATGAAAGGGGAGGAGGTCTTCCACTATCAGTGGACTTGGAAAGGGGTAGGGAGAAGATGAGGGAGGGAGGGTGGGACTGGGAGGGAATGAGGGAGCAGGATACAGCTGGGATACAAAGTTAATAAACTGTACCTAATATTAAAAAAATAAAAATTTACTTAAAAAAAAACAATATATACAAGCAGGTACTGCTATATTCAAGCAGATACTCTTGTATATAAGGCATAGATGTTCAGAATTGTGATGTCCTCTTGGTGGATTTTTCCTTTATTGAGAATGAAGTGTCCATCCTCATCTTTTTGATTAATTGTGAAAGTCTATTTTATCCAATATTAGGATAGCTACCCCAGCTTGTTTTCTGGGTCTGTTTGCTTGAAAAACATTTTTTACAGCCCTTTACTCTGAGATAGTATTTATCTTTGCTGCAGAAGTGTGTTTCTTGGATGCAGCAGAATGTTGGATCCTATTTCTGCAATCATTCTGTTAGTTTGTGTCTTTCTATTGAAGAGTTGAGTCCATTATGTTGATAGATAATAGTAACCAATGACTGTTAGTTCCTTTTACTGTGGAGTTGGTGGTCTTACTGTGTTTCTATTAATTGTTTTCTTTTAATTTTTTTGTTATGAAGTTATCTATATCCTGTGTTTTCTTGGGTTTACTTGATTTTGTTGGATTGCAGTTTTCCTTCTAGTATCTTCTGTAGTGCTGGGTTGCTGTGTAAATATTGTTTAAGTTTAGTTTTATCACGAAATATTTTGTGTTTTCCATCTATGTTGATTGAAAATTTTTCTGGGTATAGTAGTCTGGGTTGGCATCTGTGGTCTTATGAGTCTGTATGATATCTGCCCAGGCCTTTCTGGCTTTCATAGTTTCTGTTGAGAAGTCTAGTGTGATTCTGATAGGTCTATCTTTATATGTTACCTTGCCTCTTTCCCTTGCTGCTTTTAATATTTGTTCTTTGTTCTATAGATTTACTGTTTTGACTATTATGTGTCATTAACAGTTTCTGTTCTGGTCTAAGCTATTTGGTGTTCTGTAGGCCTCTTGTATGTTAAAGGACATTTCTTTCTTTCTTTAAGTCAGGAAATTTTTCTTCTATGATTTTCTTGAAAATATTTTCTGGACCTTGGAGCCTAGAATCTTTTTTTCATCTCTTCCAATTATTCTTAGATTTTGTCTTTTCATGGTGTCCTTGATTTGTTGGATGTTTTGTGTTTAGAACTTTCCTGATTTTATTTTTCTTTGAGCTATGTATCAATTTCTGCCAGTGTATCTTAAGGACCTGTGAATCTCTCTTCCATCTCTTGTATTCTGTTTGTGATGCTTACCTTTTTGGTTCCTGATCTTTTCTCTAAGCTCTCCAGGTCCAGGGTTTTCTCTGTTTGTGTTCTCTTTATTGACTCTAATTCTGTTTTCATGTCTTGCACCATTTCATTTCCTTCGTCTGTTTGAATGTGGATTCTTGTCTTTCCGTGATGGCCTCCATTTTTTTATTCGTTTCCTCTTTATGTGCCTCTATTTGTGTGGCTATATTTGCCTGTATTTCTTTGAGTGCTTTGTTTGTTTCCTCTTTATTTGCCTCTACTTGTATGGCTATTTCTTTGAGAGTTTTGTTCGTTTCCTCTTCATGTGACTCTAATAAATCGATAAGCATAGCTTTAACAAAAAGTTTCCTGTGTTTCCAATGAACTAAAATATCCATTGATTTTGGGGATTACTGGTGAAGCCATGATATCCTGATTTTTGTTGGATGTTTCCTTACACCAACTTCTAGCCATCTGCTTATCAGTAACCTTCGCTGTTTGTTCCTGGAGTCTGTACTTCTGACTGGGTCTGTCTGTCTCTGGAGTATGGAGTGTTCTTCGGGAAGATGAGAGAGCTCCACCAGTTTGAGAGTGGATGTTGGTGTTTCAGCTGTAACTAAGGTTGCAGGCTCATGTACACAAGTGTAGGTGTGTACTTCTAGTGTGCCTTGAGGGACAGGGTGCTATATCTTGTAGCACAGGAGTGAGTGCTGACACTGTTTACAGGCACAATGCACATGTGCAAGTTCCCTGAATAGCTCAGTGGCCTAAAGGCCTCTTGTACTGTCCTTCTGGTATTCAGATCTGTCTGGGCCCCAGGAATTGTTTGCCTAGACTCCACTAGTAGACCCACAGAACAGGGGCTTCAATGTTAAGAACGCTGTCCTAAGGAACCCTGTGTTGCCCACCGGTGGTGGTGGGGAAGTGTGGGTAGGAGAAATCAAATATCTGGCTGCTAGCATAGAGGGACCCTGGATCTGGGGCTCTGCAAGCACTCACTTGAAGGCTCTCTCTCTCTCTCTCTCTCTCTCTCTCTCTCTCTCCTAACAGGAAAGCACAGAGGTTCCCTCTGTTCTATACTCTCAGATTTGGGCTCACAGAGGTAAATGAGAGTGTAGGAGATCCGCCAGCTCAGTGGTGTCCACTGCTTGCCTGCCAGGCAGAGAGACTTGTACTTGGGACATCCACCTCTGCTGTCTCAGGCATAGAGCATGGAGGTTTCTGCTTGGGTCAGTTGTCTCTGTCTTCTCAGTCACTGAGCACAGAGGCTCCTGCTGGGGCAGCCACCTCTGCTGTGTCTGTCACTGAGCAGGGAGGTTACTGTTTGGGCTAGCTGCAGCTATCTACCTGGGAGGCCCTTACTGCCACTGATTCTGCTGCCTCAGTCACCCAGCACAGAGGCTCCTGCTTGGGACAACCACAGTGGTCTCTTCCAAGGAAGGAGGTCCATGCTTGGGGCAGCAGCTAGTGCCTGCCACCTCTACTGAGCAAGGAGGCCAGTGCTTGGGGCAAGGGAAAGTGCAGGGGGATTGAATATTCACCACTCTCAATCCCCAGAGACAGCAATGCAATGGGTGACCTGGATCCAAACTGTCCCTGCTCACGGGTTGTCCTCTCTTGCCCAGAAATCCTTAAAGTCAATGTTCTGGCTTTAGCTGCCCCTCCATTCACCAATTTCAGAGTTTCTGATTCTGTGTCCCTCAGATACAGTGCACACTGGTCGATGCCATCTTGCACCCCCTAAGAAACTATTTTATGGAGACTATAAAGTAATAAATTGGCTTAAAGATGGGTTGGGTTGCATGTGATATTGATAGGACAAAGAATACACATGGCCTGGGCAAATAAAAGGAAATCAAAAGATAAATGGAATTAGTCAGAATGCCATGCTTATAAGCTGTCCTTATACTAAACAAGAGGAAAGTTAATACAAGGCTGAATGAAATGCTGTTGCACTACAGAACAGTTCTTCAAATTGAATTAAAAGCTTATTGGACATTCTTGAGAGGGATAAGTGATAAGATTGGACTGTGCTGTAAGACAGGTTAAACTGAAGAGAAACAAGAATTTTTTAAAAACTTGAAATTTCTAATATTCAGTGAATGGCATTTCTATATTATGACCAAAAAGAAACAAAATGCACAGATGAGTCCTTGGCATTTATGTGACCCTTTGTATTCAATTGCCATGGCTTGCACATTACCTGGCATTGCTTTATGCATCAGTGTTTAGTGAAACACATTCAGGCTACTGAAAAACAGAGGTTCACCAGACTATTCTGGTGTCTAGGGTTGGCCCTAATTCATTCTGCTACTTACAACAATGCTTTTGTCTTTCTGAGTCATGAAGAAAATGGGATACAATGAGATGTTCTCTGGATGCTCTTCTATCTCTAATAGAGAATAAAAACAAATTCATTCCAAACACTTTTTTTCTTTGAAGTAGATTCTTCTCTCATACAATACATCCTAACCACAGTTTTCTCTCTCCACTCTTCTCAACTATGCCTTATCTTCCTTATCCCCCAGATCCACTCACCCTCCATTTCCCTACAGAAAAGAGCAGACCTCCAAGAAATGACAATGAAACACAACAACGCAAGATACAGTAAGACAATGCAAAACCTCCTCATATCAAGGATGAAAAAGGCAAACCAGTAGGAGGAAAAGGGTCCTAAGAGCAGGCAAAAGAGTCAGAGATACAGCTGCTCCCACTGTTAGGAGTCCCACAAAAACACCAAGCTAAGAGCCATAGCATATATACATAGAACGAGGTATAGGCTGGTTCCATAATTACTGCTTTTGTCTATGTGAGCCCTTTTGAGCCCTGTTTAGTTGATTTAGAGGATCTTGTTTTCCTGGTGTCTTCTATGCCCTCTGAATCCTAAAATCTTTCTTCCCCCCTCCTGTGGGATTTCCCAATCTCCTTGAAGAGAAACCCCAATGGAGATTTTCAATTTAGACTCTCTCCACATAATTCCAAACAACCTTTTTTTAATGAAAAGTGCTAAGGAAAACCATCTTTATTCACAGAAAACAACATTGTCTACTTAAGAATCTCAAAGAGGTTACTAAAAAAGTATACAGTAACAATTGAAAATTGACAAAATAATAATCCAAATATCTTTGAATGAAATAATTAGGCATACATCTGACAAAACTAAGTATAAGATTTATACTATAAGTGTACAAAAACATTGCTGAAAGAATAAAAATGAGCCCAGATAAATGAAGCAAGGTGGGTGGGTATTTGGCTCAGTGAATAGAAAGAACACTTGCCACAACAAGGTGATCTCCAGAACTCAATCCAGATATGGTAAGATACATCTATAGTCCTAGGCCACCTGTCCTAGTTTTAGTTCTGTTGCTGTGATAAAGTTCCCCCAAAACACAGCAACTTAGAAGTGAAAGGGTTTACTTTAGTTCAGAAGTCCAGATTATAGTGCATCATTACAAGGTAGCAAGGCAAGAACCTAAAGCAACTAGTCACATCCTCACTCATGAGAAGAAAGAGAATAAATACATGCATGATGAGTGATCAGCTGGCTTCCTCTACTCATATAGATGCCAAATTGAGATTAACTTGGGAATAAGAAGTCAATTGGTAAAATTTAAAAAGTGAGATTTCATGGCATCACTATCAAAATAGTAACTGAAAGGGGGGCTCCAGAATAGAACTTTAGGAAATCTTTTTTATAATGTTGAGGACAGAATCAAGAATAGGTGAGAGAGAAGCTAGGAGGGAGTATGATACTACCAGGCTCTTTAATATTCTGAATGTAAATGTTCTCTCTTCTTTTTTACTACCAAATAAACATTT
The DNA here is from genome assembly GCA_010120015.1 of Rhombomys opimus. Lineage (NCBI taxonomy): Eukaryota > Metazoa > Chordata > Mammalia > Rodentia > Muridae > Rhombomys > Rhombomys opimus. The sequence goes on from REGO01000845.1 coordinate 74,564, forward strand.
TAATTGTCAAAATTTTAAGTTACCATATAATAAAGTGTTAAATATTATGACATTTTAGAACAAAGTATATTTTTGTGATCTCCCTTCCTTTCTTTTCCATCTTCCTGACCCTCCTACTACTCTGATCTCCCACTTGTAGCTTCCCCACTCCAGTCTCTTTTCCTCTTTTATGGATATCGGGTCGGTGTTTTGTTTTGTTTTGTTTTGTTTTGTTTTGTTTTGTTTTGTTTTTATAGACCCTTCCAGTAGTTTCCTTTTTACTGAGGTTCCTTTCAATATTCTAATTTGTATTTCATTTTCATTGGCTTGTTTAGTAATCTCGTTCACCTTACAGTGGATAAAAACATAGCTTTCATACCTTTTCTTTTTTATTTAAAAATTCAAGCAATATTTTTAGTTCCTATTCTTTCCTCTCCCCTAACTCCTTCCAGATCTTTCTCAGTCAATTTCTTGTTGATTCAGAGGCTGTGGGGCAGATAAAAAATACCAATGCAAAACAGGGTGCTCTGGGGTATGGTTGATATACTAGTGTTATTCTATTGGATAAAACTGATTTCTTCTTTACCAGCAGGCATCAATTGCAAATAGACTCTTGGTTAGAGGTGGAATTTTGTGTCCATCTCCCTTTCTCAGGGTTGGGAATTTTTCTGGTTTGAACCTGTGCAGGTCCTGTGCATGCTGTCACAGTCTCTATGAATCAATGTGTATCAGTCCTGCTGTATCTGGAAGAAACTGTTTCCTTGGAGTCATCCATCACTTGTGGCTCTTACAATCTTACAATCTCTTCTGCTTAGATCCCTAAGCCTTGGGAAGAAGGGTTTGATAAAGACATCTTATTTAGGGCCAAGTATTCCAAAGTTTCTCACTCTCTGTCACTGTCCAACTGTGTGTCTCTTTGTTACCATTCGCTGAAAGAGAAAGTTTCTCTCATAAGAGTTGAGCAATGGATATAAAAATGGATCTATGGATATAGCAACATGTCATTAGACATTATTTTATTGTTAAGTTCCTTATGATTCATTCTATGATGATGTCTGGTATTGGAGTCTTATAAAACCCTGAAGTGTGACACTACCCAGTTACTCTTTGAGTAGGATTGTATAGCAGAATATGCAGTAAAAAAGCAAATTTGACTCTCTAAATTTAAGTTTATTCTAGAATGATGTTTATACATAGTCTCAAGATAAGTTTATACTAAATGATAAAATTGTATTAACAAGAAATTAAGCAGTTTCATACAGACAAACCAATTAACTTTGTCTAAAACTCTTCCCCTGTACAACAATCACATAAATATAGTATAACTACATAGGATAGTAATTAAAAATGTTTTCTAAGTGTCTATATGTCTATCTACACATTTTGCTTATTTAGGAGAGAGAGTATATCTTATCCATCTTAATGTTCAGAGCAAGTGGCATTTGGAACACACTAAGGCCTCAGTAGGTGTTTTTATATTTGGCAGTTAGTTGGTAGCAGGGATCACACTTGAGGACGACATGTGGTTCTTATTGTGTTCAGGAATAATACGTCGTCCATGTTAGCCTTAGCTATCTGTCTTATTTCTATCTTAGACAAAGGAAACAAATGGAAATGATTCAGATGTTATCAGTTGGGTGAAGTCAGAATTTTGAATAACTTCGAAAAAGTTAAATAAGATAGGTGATGTGCTAAGGTTGCCAGCAAGTATATTTATATAAAGTTACTAAATACCAGTCACGAATGTGCTATTTAGAGAAAGGAGAACTGGAAGAGGAAGGAAGAAGAACAGAGAGGAAAAAGAGAAGACAAAGACAAGGGAGGAGAGAGAGACTAAGAGAGAGAGGATAAAGGAATGGCAGGCTCTTTGGCCTCCCCACCCCCCAAGGGAGGAGCAGCCCTGCTAGGCCACAGAGGAGGACTTTGCAGCCAGTCCTGAAGATACCTGATAAAACGGGGTCAGATGAAAGAGGAGGAGGTCCCCCCCCTATCAGTGGACTTGGAAAGGGGCACAGTGGAGATGAGGGAGGGAGGGTGGGATTGGGAGGGAATGAGGGAGCAAGATACAGCTGAGATAAAGAGTTAATAAAGTTTAACTCATAATAAAAATAAAAAATAAAAAAATAAAAAATGATTCTAGAAATGTATACATATACATACATACATATATATATATATATATAATTGAAATTATTACCTAACATCCAGAATTTAATTTTATAAGAGATACCTCAACATAAAACCAGACACATTAAATCGGCTAGAAAAAAAAGTGGGGAATACCCTAGAACTCATTGGTACAGGAGACAGGAGAAAACTTCCTGAACAGAACACCAACAGCACAGGCTCTAAGAGCAACAATCAATAAATGGGACCTCATGAAACTGAAAAGCTTCTGTAAAGCAAAGGACACAGTCATCAAAACAAAGCGACTGCCTACAAATTGGGAAAGAATCATCACCAACCCTTTATCTGACAGAGGACTCATATCCAGTATATATAAAGAACTAAAGAAGCTGAAAAGCAGCAAACCAAGTAATCCACTTAAAAAATGGGGAACAGAGCTAAACAGAGAATTCTCTGTAGAGGAATATCAAATGGCAGAGAAGCACTTAAAGAAATGCTCAACCTCATTAGCCATTAGAGAAATGCAAATCAAAACTACCCTGAGATTTCACCTTACACCCATCAGAATGGAGCTGGACTGCCTTGCCAGGTCCCACTGGGAAAGGATGCACTTGTCCTGCTGGGACTTGAAGGGCCTGGGTGGGTTGATACCCTTGGGGTACTCCCCTTTTCTGAGAAAAAGGAGAGTTGGGGAATGAGGGGAGGGGGACATGAGGATGGGACTGGGAGAAGAGGAGGGAAGGGGCCGGTATCAAACTGTAAAGTGATTCAATTAATAAATAAATGGAAAAAAGAAAAAATACTATTTTAAAAATAATAAAATACACAATAATGATAAAAAATTTAGTTGGATCTCAGTAGATTTATTAAAAATAATTAATTAAACTAGCAGTTCAGAATAATTTAGATAAGCTTCACTAGACCTTTCATTTTACTCTGTTTATGATTAGACCATAAGCTTTGACTTGTGTGGGCAAAGCCAGTTCAATCCAATACATGTTAATTCAATGTATAAGTTTCATTCTCCGTTTATTTATGTAGTCACAGGGCTAACTTACAATTCACCCTATCCACTAAGAACAGCTAACTGGTTAAGTGTGCCAGAAGGACATGTTACCTGTACTACTGTTTTGCCATACTTGAGGACATACGGTAAAATTTGTTTCTTTAAACCAACAGTGCCCAATAGCCATCAGTGATGATCAACTTTCCTCTTGGAGTCTTCTTCAGTGGCAACTTGTGGCTTTTTGGAATTATTATTAATTTTTTTTTTACATTCCAATGCAGTTTCTCTTCTCTCCTCTCTCCTAGTTCCTCTCCCCATCAACCCCGACCACCCCCCCACTCCTCCCTTTAGAAAAGGGCAGGCCTACCATGCAAACATGGCATACAAATTTTCAGTAAGACTAGGGAACGCCCCTTGTCTTAAAGCTAGACAAGTATGAGGGAAAGGGTCCCAAAATGCAGGCAAAAGAGTCAGACAGCCCCTACTTCTGCTGTTAGGAATCCCACAAGAAGACCAAGCTATGCAACTGTAACATATGTCCAGAGGGCTTAGGTGAAATGATGATGTGCACAACAGATATTATCTAAAAAATGACCTAACCCTTTAGATCTCAGAAGATAAGAAATTCTCCATAAACCCACAGGAAGTAACAGTTGTCATAAGTGAAATTTAGGATCTTTACATCACTGATTCCACTTAGTTTAAATGAAACAAATTTTTGAAACCTTTCTACTTGGTAAGGAAAGGACCTGTTTATTTAGGTTATTAAAGGCACAAAACAGATATTGTCCACGTTAAGAAAAAGACATACTTTCCCAGCAATCCAATCCTCTTTCTTATAAACTTTGCAAAGCAGATTTCAGGCATCCACGAAGATCTGGGTGGATAAATGACTGTCCCTGGAACACTGGAGCCTTGTGATCAAGCAAGATGGGAATCTGGGCATCTGATGTAGGAGATGATAAACAAACAACAATAACTTCAAGGATGAATGAACAACAAGACTGGCTGTTGCTCTTTGCCTCAGCATTCCCAAATGTGAAACAGGGATCACAATGACATTTACTTTACAGCATTACCTTCAGGCTTATAGAGTGAGTGTATGTAATTGTCTAGTCTATTTTAGAAAGTACATTGTGTAGAGATATACACCACCTGGATATGAGTATAAGTTATTAAATCTATTTTCACATGAAAATATCTACTAACAGAACCAGAGATGTAACTTTAAAAAGGGTAAGAACACAGAGAGGATCTGTAAGCCCTGGAAAATAGAGCAACTTTTTGTTATAATAATAATCATTTAGTTTGGAAAACAGAATCATATCTAGAGCTATTGTGCTGCTTTTAGAAGGCCTGGCTAACTATATTACATTCTACATACAGCCAAGATTACAAACTATTTATGTCTATTTTCTTCACTGCAGCTATAAATCACTTATATTACATGCTCTGAAGGAAAAAAAAAGAATAGCTCTAATCTTTACAGATTTATTGAATGATAAATTAGAAGGGACTTTAAATATCATAAAATCGAACCCTATTATATTACAAGTAAGTGAAGGCTTAACATAGAGGAAGTGATTTTCCAAAAATCACTTAATTAATCACCCACCACAGCCTGAAGTATGAACCAGGTCTGCTGGCACCTAGTCCTTCAAATTTCCAATCATGTTTTTTTTTTCCATATAAGAATTCCGTCTTATTTTGAAAACACATAATAAAATGATACAGAAAATAGGTTAACTCGAATAAACCAATGTTTAAAATGCACTATGTACTATGCACAACAGGAAATATAAAATTAATCAAATGTTGTTTGATGTTAGTGCTAGTGGAACTTAAGCAATAATAATAAGGAACATTATACTGTGTGCTCACAGATGACTATGACAAAGCAATAAATAAAAATCATCAAGAATGGTACAAACAACATATCTCATCACATCAAAATAGAGAAATGTTAAATTGAGTTAAGATGCTCAATAATGACTTTTTGTTTTACTAAAAATAAAAACAGCACCAGTACCATTCATAGTCCCCAGCCTGGGGACTACTTGGGTAAAAATAATACATAGTTGTTACATGCATACGTAAATACGTACATATACATGTCACATCTACAAAACTCTAGGCATTTAAGTTGGGCCCTTGTGTTCTTACAATATTTTTAGTTCTCTTATTTACTTTGTTAATTAATTCTCTTATTTGCTTTTAATGTATTCAAAGTCTAGCAAGCAAATACCTTTTTCCTTATAAGAAAATATCCTTTATAATAATAATAATAATAATAAGGGATCTATAAATTTTATTAGCCCAACATGAGCTAACTAAAAGAATTAAGTTATTTGAATCAGAATCATATCAGGGCTGGGAATTATGGTTCAGTGGTTAAGAACACTTCAAATGCAAGGATCAGAAGCCTTGTTCAAATCCCCTGCACCCACGTAAAAACTGTCTTGAGGGAATAAAGAAGAGAGAGATAGAAGACACCTGGTATCCTCCTCTGACCCCAGTGCATACACCACACACAGCATATGTATCTACGGCACACACATGCACATGTACATACATGCACACACACTCACATGCACACACACATACACACATGTACACATCCAGGCTGTTGATGAGGTTATTGTCATTGGTAAGGGACTGGGGTCCATAGCCAGCACCTACACATACACACAAAGATCATATACTTCTTCCTTGACTTCGTTACCTCCCCTGCAGACCGTTAAAAATGGCAACCTCTAATACTGGCAGAGGCTGCTATCAGAAACGAGAGTCTGCAAGTAAACCAAAACAGAAAGAGGGTCAAGATACAGGAGTGTGTATCTTGTCAAGATACTGAATGTGTGCTATATGTAAAAGAAAATCTCAAAAGGAACTGGGGTTCCTTATAGTTACTAACTTAAAGGAAAAAAAAAACACTATTTACTAGACAATGTGACACTTACTCACTTGTGCATATTAATGTTAGGTTAGATTATAATTGCACAACCACCACGGAAATGAATAACTCCTTAGCATGTTAAAGTTGTAAGATCACATTTCTCATATATGCATTTTAGAGATGCATAAGCTTCCTTCCTTGCAGCAGTCTCGGGAGAAACGGCAGCTTTGTTTAAACAAAATTCTATGACAGTGCTGAAGTTAATTTTCTTTCTAGATTAGACGAGCGGAATCATATAATTTAATGATCAGAACTATTTTATATGTTTGACATTCATTTAGTATATCTTTATCGTGTTTTGAGACATGGGAAAAGCAAATAATTTTAAAAAGTTACTTCTTGATTAACAAAATTTAAAAGCCAAAACTGAGTAATTCTCAACCAGCAACCAATAGTTGACAAAGACTAGAGAAGGTTCCGAGGTCAACTCTTTACCTGGAGAAAGGAGGATGATGGAAAGGGGAGAAGAACCTGGAGCTGCTCTGAAAAACAGTTATCTAAGTATGGGGTGGGCACATTTTATGTCTTTGAATTTCCTTTCTTTTCTTTTTGATTTCCTTTTTTTTTTTTTTTTTTTTTTTTTTTTTTTTTTTTTTGGTTAGTTGATTTCTGTTGGAAAGCTCCAGCTTGCTTCTGCTTTATGAAAATAAACTGGAGGAAGGTGTTTATTTTCTTAGCACTGGGACCACACAGAAAGAAACAGTGGCCAGCCTCTGGGGAATCTTAATGGAAGACAAGAATGAGGGTCGCCATAACACAACAAAAACTGAGAAGTGTCAGGTTGCTACTGCCTTGGGAAATGCTTTCTTTATTCATTTCTGGCATATTTGTTGCATCTGTTTGATTCTTAACAGTAATTTTGTTGAAAGGATACACAACCCTTAAAGTTAAGTACCAAGACTCTAAAACTATTGCTCTCCAGAGTATATATGTGAAACTAGTGAGCAAAACCAACAAGTACTACTATAAGTCTGGGAATCTAGTTCAAGCTTTATTAAGCCATTCTTCTTTCAAAAAACAGTGACCCAAGCCATTTAAGACATTTTTGTTTAATAGTATAACTCCTACTCCTAGCAAACTAAGTCCTTGGATGAGAATTTCCAAATTATTCCCCTTTTGAACTTTATAGTTAAATCTTTATGAGAGAAAATATTATTTCAGATAAAGAAACACTTTCTAACATTATGTTTATCTTTAGGTGAAAAGGCTGAATGCACACATCAGCAAACATAAGTGACCATTCATGGTCCATATTCCAACTCTCCTACCCCTTGGAAATGTAAAAAAGGATAAATGGAAAACAAGGAGCCGTGGTCGCCAGGGGCCAGCCCTAAATCTGTCAGTATAGCTTTGATGTCCCCTCACGCTCTGGATCTGCACTTAAGGCTGCTAGGTTCTCATGACCTTCCAGACTTCTGAGGTCACTAACTCCCTTTCTTTTTTTTTTTCATCTTCTGATTTCAGCTGGAGCATACTCTGACATTACAACGTAAGAGCAGTGGCCACAATAAGAAGGAAACTTTGTGAAGGGTACTGTGGTGCCAGAAAGAGGTACAACTTGAATTTCAAAATGAATCTGGTTTGCGTTCAGTTTGCAGTTTTCTTAATGAAGTAATGCTCCTCATCATCTGCACTGAAATAAAGTTGACACCGTTTGTGCTTACTGCTTCCTTTCACTAATCAGTTCATGATTCATTAGCTTTGTGCTAAGGTGGCTTTTATTAGACTTATCACAAACTCTCCGAACATCTGATTTATTACTCCTCAGCACCCACTTCCTTCCTCAACTGAAAGCTGTCTAAAGGCAGGACTGGGTTCTTAAGAAATCAGAGCCTTCCAAAGGAACTCTCTATACCCATGTCCTAGGAGGCACATTATTAGAAAAATCCTAGCAAATTATGGAAAATCTAGTTAAATGCTGCTCAGACATTTTATATCTCATATGTGAAATGGTTACTTTACACTAAATGATCTCTACCTCTTGAAAATCTAGTGCTTGTTTAAAATGTTTATAGTCTTCTTTTTTACAGCTTAATATAAATAAATGGTTTGATTTTTGTATAAATAAAGAATCAAACCTAAATGCTGAGATTTATAAGGAATGTTGTTGTTTCAAAGGATAAACTAGTTATTTTCAAAGAATATGCTGGATGTTATGGGAATTAGATGGCTTTCATTTTGTGTACTTTTCATTGTTATTTACCAGCTCTATTTGGCATCTTTTGTTCAAGCAGCTAGAATTTCAAATTTATTTATAACATATAATGGACCAATCAATAACTTGTGTATCAACACTATGGGAATTTTATCCCTTGCAATTAAGCTTTATAATTGAATACCTCAGTACTTTAGGGAGCAATTTGGTCTACATCAACCTATTTAGTCTCTAAGGTTGAAAGACTTTAAATTATAGTGCAATAAGATGGTCGTTCTAAGTGGTTTCAAATGGATAACTAGAGTTTCAAATGATATACTTTCAAATGGTGGGCATGTATGGGCAGACAAGATGAGAGACTGGCTAGTCCTATACAAGGCACTGTAAAGGTTATTTATCAACCAGAGAGTCTGGAAGGGAAGGTAACATACCATTGATTTGCAAAACAGATTGAAAATTCTGTAGGAGTTCTACAAGGAAAAAACAAATTTTGTAGCTGGAGAATGAGAGGAGGCAGAGTCAAGAAGATGCTGTTTAGTCTGAGCCATAAAATAGGAAGAATATGATGTGATGGATATGGTTTTGGTTTGGTTTGTGTATTGTTTTTGAGCCAACGTCTCCCTTTGTAGAGCCCAGCCTGATCTCAAATTCACCATCTTCCCACCTCAACTTCCCTAGGGCTGGGATTACAGAAATGTATGCTCAAGATGGACATGGTTTTTTTTAATTTTTATTAATTACAGTTTATTCACTTTGTATCCTCCTGTACCACCCTCCCTCATCCCCTCCCAACCCCACCTTCCCTCTTCCCTACCCATGTCCCTCTCCCAGTCCACTGATAAGGGAGATCCTCCTCCCCTTCCCTCTGATCCTAGTCCATCAGGTCTCATCAGGAGTGGCTGCATTGTCTTCTTCTGTGGCCTGGTAAGGCTGCTCCCTCCCTCAAGGGGAGGTGATCAAACAGCAGGCCAATCAATTCATGTCAGAGACAGTCCCTGTCCCCATTACTATGGAGACCGCTTGGACACTGAACTGCCATAGGCTACCTGTGTGCAGGGGTTCCAGGCCACCAAGATGGACTTGTAATGGAGTTACTAACTAACCTTATAGTGTCAGAAATCCCACTATCTATGCATGTATCATATCATCATTTTATGATGTGATTAGTAATCATTTCATGGTGACCCTATAAGATTGTGTTGTGTATCATTATAAACACAGATTTTAAACATGCTACATTTATTTTTCAAATATTTTGAATGAAACTAAAAAGGAGAAAACTATATCAAAAATCTCAATAGCACCATCTAGTGCCTCATAGCATAAAATGGTTCAGTTTGAAGAAAATATATATATTACAAAAAAAACACAGTACCAACAAAGAGTGCATTAGTTTAGGGAGTTTTCCTTCCTTTGTCTGAAGTCAGAGAACCAATAGGAAAAGAAATCTAATGCAAATTAAAAACTAATGCAGACATTAGGAATGGTGGGGTGGTTTTTGTCTTTAGCTTTAGAATTATTCCTCATCAATTTTTAAAAAACTTATTTTAATAGTTCTTGGGAAAATGGAATTTTAATGTTATTTTTTTTACAACTTATTCACTTTGTATCTCATCTGTAGCCCACTCCCTCATCTCCTCCCAGTCTTACCTTTCCTCCTTCTTCTCCTCCTATGCCACTCCTCAAGTCCAGTAATAGGGAGGTCCCCCTGCCCTTCCATCTGACCCTGGCCATCAGGTCTCATCAAAACTGGCTGCATTCTCTGCCTTTCTGGCCTGGCAAGGTTGGCCCCCAGGGGGAGGTGATAAAAGAACCGGCACTGAGTACATGTTAGAGACAGTCCCTGCTCTCCTTACTAGGGAACCATATAGAGACTGAGTTACCTATAAGCTACATCTGTGCAGGGGATCTAGGTCCTTTCCATGCATTATCCTTGGTTGGAGCATCAGTCTCTGCAAGCCCACCTAGGCCCAGATTTTTTTGGCCTTTTTAGTCTCCTTGTGGAACTCCTGTACCCTCCAGGTCTTTCTATCTCCTCCTTTTTCCGTAAGAGTCTCTGTACTCTGCCCAAAGTTTGGCTATGAGTCTCAATCTGCTTGGATACCCTGCTGGGTAGAGTCTCTCAGAGGCCCTCTGTGGTAGGTTCTTGACCTGTTCCCTGTCTTCTCCTGCTTCCGATGTCTATCCCATTTGCCTTTCTGAAAGAGGAATGAGCATCTTACCCAGGGTCCTCCTTCTTGCTTAGCTTCTATAGGTGTACAGATTTTAGTATGATTATCCTGTATATGTCTAATATCCACTTATAAATGAGCATATTCCACGAGTGTCTTTCTGCTCCTGGGATACCTCACTCAGGATGATCTTTTCTAGTTCCCACCATTGGCCTGCAAATTTCATGAATTCCTTTTTTTTTTTAATTGCGGAGTAGTATTCCATTGTGTAAATGTACCACAATTTTTTTATACATTCTTCGGTTAAGGAAAATCTAGGTTGTTTCCAGATTCTGCTATTACAAATAAAGCTGCTTTGAACATAGTTGAGCAAATGTCTTCACTGTATGCTTGAAAATCATTCAGACATATGCCCAGTAGTGGTACAGCTGGATCTTGAGGCAATACTATTGCTAATTTTCTGAGAAAGTGTCAGATTGATTTTCAAAGTAGTTATACAAGTTTACATCCCCACCAGCAATGGAGGAGGGTTGCCCTTTCTCCACAACCTTTCCAGCATGTGTTGTCTCTTGACATTTTTTTACAAATATAAAATATGTTTTATTTCATCTTTTTTTTACACTTTATTCACTTTGTATCCCTCCCATAAGCCCCTCTCTCCTCCCCTCCTGATCCCACCCTCCCTCCCTCTTCTTCATGCATGCCCCTCCCCAAGTACACTGATAGGGGAGGTCCTCCTCTCCTTCCTTCTGATCTTAGTCTATCAGATCACATCAGGAGTGGATGCATTGTCATCTTCTGTGGCCTGGTAAGACTGCTCTCCCCTCAGGGGGAGGTGATCAAAGAGCAGGCCAATCAGATTATGTCAGAGACAGTCCCTCTTCCCATTACTATGGAACCCACTTAGACACTAAGCTGCCATGAATTACATCTGTGCAGGGGTTCTAGGTTGTCTCCATGCCTGGTACTTGGTTGGAGTATGGGTCTCTCTTGAGATTTTTATCTTAGCCATTCTGATGGGTGTAAAGTGGAATCTCAGGGTTGTTTTCATTTGTATTTCCCTGATGACTAAGGACGTTGACCATTTCTTTAAATGTTTCTCTGCCATTTGATATTCCTCTATTGAGAATTCTCTATTTACCTCTGTACCCCATTTTTTAATCGGATTACTTGTTGGGTTTTTTTTTCTGTTTGACTTTTGAGTTCTTTATATATTCTGGATGTTAAGCCCTCTGTCAGATGCAGGGCTGGTGAAGATCATTTCCAGTCTATAGGCTGTCATTTTGTTCTGATGACAGTGTCCTTTGCTTTACAGAAGCTTTTCAATTTCATGAGGTCCCATTTATTGATTGTTGATCTTAGAGCCTATGCTGTTGGTGTTCTGTTCAGGAAGTTGTCTCCTGTGTCAATGAATTCAAGGCTCTTCCCCACTTTTTCTTTAACAGATTTAGTGTGTCTGGTTTTTTGATGTCTTTGATCCACTTGGACTTTAGTTTTGTGCTGGGTGATAAAAATGGATCTGTTTGCATTTTTCTACATGTAGACATCCAGTTAGACAAGCACCGTTTGATGAAGATTTTTTTTTCCATTGTATGGTTTTGGCATCTTTGTCAAAAACTCAAGTATCCACAGGTGTGTGTATTTATTTCTGGGATCTTCTATTTAATTCCATTGACCCACCAGTTGTTTCTATGCCAGTACCGTGCAGTTTTTATTACTGTTGTACTATAGTACAGGTTGAGGTCAGGAATGGAGATACCTCCAGAAGACCTTTTTATTATACACAGCAATTCTGGGTTATTTGTTTTTCCATATGAAATTGAGAATTGCTTTTTTTTCAAGTTTTATAAAGAATTGTTTCGGTATTTTGATGGGAATTGCATTGAATCTGTAGATTGCTTTTGGCAGGATGGCCAGGAAATGGAATTTTAAATGCTAGAAAAATATAAACAGCTGGAATGGCAAGATGGTGAATAACATGTCATGAACCACAGGCAAAACTGTTCTTGGTGGGAAATCTGGCACATTGTATCCCACCTGGAACAACTACCAGAGCTGTCTGTGTCCATATCCCCACTCTGTGGACAAGATCTGTCTTATCCCATACTGATAGCTCTTGAACACTCCAGCATTCTTCCAGACACCTTGTGTACCAGAAATCAAGAGCTAAATAAAAGTCAACAAATAATTATGAGACTAAGTATTGAATCGCTTCCATTTTGATGAGTAAATAAAAGGACAGAAATCACTACATCTATGCTATCTCATCCCTTGCTATTTCTAATCAGAGGTCAGTAGCTGCCTGGATGGACTTGATTAGACCAAACAATAATCTTCCACTATGAAAGAACCGTGTATGGCTCAATTCAAAGCTTTTAGTACAAGTCTTGATAAAAGAACAGGAATGAACAGCTACAGCAATTTCCTCACCCAACAAGTATATTCCAATTAAAAATACCACATCATTCCTTGGAGCCTTAAATTATGGTACCGATTTTTTTCCACTGTAAATTTCAGCTCTCTGGAACTTTTCTCTCATCATTATTATAACTGTCCAGCCACGAGGTTTCTCCTGCTGCAGGGTTCTATGGTTCTAGAAGAGCTTAATCAGGATTAAGAATCTCTCCCACAGAAATGAGTTTCACCAACGTGACTTAGATCCCTTTTCCTAGGTATGACCTGCATCCAGAAGATGTCATCTAGAAATTCTCTTTTAGGAGAAAGCAAGTGTTTCTGTGCAGATTTTAGTCTCTAACTGAACTTAAAGCTCTTGTAAGCAATACATTGATAATTAGATGATGATGATACATGCATACATACTCATATATAGCAAAACTCGTATATTTAAAGTTTTTTCTATTCGTGAAAACTTATAAATTCATTTGAATGGAAACTTTAGAACAGTACAATCTACCATATGAGGGGGGTATTTTACCTAGGTTTGGGGGTTAAGAAAAAAATATATATATGGAGTCTGTCAAGGAAACATAGATGGAAAAGGGGAGAAAAGTTTTCTGCATGTCTGGAGGACCCAAACCTTTTTTCCTGGGGGCAAAGTTCAACTGACTCTCTCCCCATAACCTGACAGCAATTGTTTTCAGCTGGGGTGGATGTGCATGTGAGCACACTAATAATAATAATCCACTAAATGGACTCAGTGGATTATTTTTTAAAAGGAGAAAGGACATGAAGTTGGGAGAGAGACATGCTGGGTGGGGCTTTGAGATGAAGCTGGACATGATCAAACCACGTTGTGTATACATATTAAATGTTCAAAGAATAATCAAAATCTATTCATTTTAATTGCATGGAAAATGTATAGCGCACTATATTGTAAAGATTTAGTTTAATGGACAAGATCTTTTTTATATGTTGTAGGCACCAAGCAGACATTCCTGGAGAACATGGATGCAGCTGAAAATGTGACAGTATCTTCTATCAGTAATAACACATGCCATAACACAATTGATGAGTTCCGCAATCAAGTGTACTCCACAATGTACTCTATGATATCTGTTGTAGGTTTCTTCGGCAACGGCTTCGTGCTCTATGTCCTCATAAAAACATATCATGAGAAGTCAGCCTTCCAAGTATACATGATTAATCTAGCTATAGCAGATCTACTCTGTGTATGCACATTGCCTTTTCGTGTGATCTATTATGTTCATAAAGGCAAGTGGCTCTTTGGTGACATTTTGTGCCGCCTCACCACCTATGCCTTATATGTTAACCTCTATTGTAGCATCTTCTTTATGACAGCCATGAGCTTTTTCCGGTGTGTTGCAATTGTTTTTCCAGTCCAGAACATTAATTTGGTTACACAAAAAAAAGCTAGGTTGGTGTGTGTTGGAATTTGGATTTTTGTGATTTTGACTAGTTCTCCATTTTTAATGTACAAATCTTACCAAGACGAGAAAAACAATACTAAATGCTTTGAGCCTCCCCGGGACAATCAAGCTAAAAAATATGTTTTGGTCTTGCATTATGTGTCATTATTCTTTGGTTTCATCATCCCCTTTGTCATCATAATCGTCTGTTACACTATGATCATTCTGACCTTACTAAAAAATTCAATGAAGAAAAATCTGCCAAGTCGTAGAAAAGCTATAGGAATGATCATAGTTGTGACAGCTGCCTTTTTAATCAGCTTCATGCCATATCATATTCAAAGAACTATCCACCTTCAGTTTTTACACAGTGAAACCAGACCCTGTGACTCTGTCCTTAGGATGCAGAAGTCAGTGGTCATAACCTTATCTCTAGCTGCATCAAATTGTTGCTTTGACCCTCTGCTGTATTTCTTTTCAGGTGGAAACTTTAGGAGAAGGCTGTCTACATTTAGAAAGCATTCTTTGTCCAGTATGACTTACATGCCTAAGAAGAAAGCTTCCTTGCCAGAAAAAGGAGACGAAATCAGTAAAGAATAATTCAAGCCTGTCTCCAGTGTGGAACAATGAAAAGAATTTCCCTAAAAGGTGTTTTTTTTTTTTCCAAAACCACAATAAAAAATAGTTTCCTATTAATAACTTACAAATAATTATATCTATCTCATTCATAAATTCTATTATTCAATATTTTAAGTGTTCAAACTTCAGTTTATAACTGTGAACTAACCCACAGGGTTTTTTTTTTTTTTTGACCACTCACCACAAAATGGAGAATATTTGTGGTTCTGAACTATAAAACTAAGTATGAAATCAAGATTTCTTTCCTCCTCAAATAAAAAAGGGTTACAAAGGCTATGAGCTAGACTTTTGAGTCCAGGTTTTAAATATAGCTTTAAATTAGCAAATAGTCATCAGTCACCCTAACATGGCCCTTTGCGCGAATGCCATCAGATGAGATCTGGAGATGACCCGGGACCTACAGAAGTGTACAGTCACCCTTTTCCTTTGTAGTGCTGACTAGCTAGGCAGAGTAGGACCCTATCTTCCAGAAGAGAATGTTCAAGGCTAGAACAGACCAGTATTCAGCCAAATAGCTCCACAGGTTGCATGCAATTTACAATGTGGAAACTAAGCAAGATAATGATCAAAGGCCAGCTTGTCTCCAATTCTCTTCTACCCTTGACTGAAGCCGCTCCTCCCTGCAAAAGAATGCTGTTTTTCCTACTCAGCTGAGTTTCATATTAGGATGTCAAGCCTGACTCAACATTTAATTCTTCTTTAATGAGTAAGCCAATTGACATTCCCACATATGAGCAGAAACAAACAAAATTCATCAGAAGAAAAGGAAAAAGTCCTACCTTGCTACATGAGTTTTATTAGAAGCAAAATTTACTGTATAAAGTACCAGAAGAAATTTTTTAATATCCACGTCATTGTTTAAATAAGTGTATGCATTTTTGTATAGTATATAAATATGTGTAATCTATCTTGTTCTATGATATGCATTTATAGTTAGTTAATTATAAGATTTATTGTATTATACTTCTTGTTTTTTATTAGCATGTTGAAAGTAACATCATTTGTTTACAGTGATTTTTTTTGTATTATAGCAGAAGCTTTGTTCTTAAACCATTTGAAACAGCTTGGTTGTGACTAAAATATGATATTCATTGGCAAAGTTTTGCAGATGGTTACTCTTTTCTTAATTCTGAGTTTCAAAAGTCACATTACCTCAGAAGAAATAAATGATAATAGAGGTGGATAAAAAAGAAAACCATGAATGGAGTTTTGTCTGCATCTTCCACATGTAAACGGTTTCTATTTCACTTTTATTGCTGCACCCCCTGGGAAATATTTTAAAAGAACATAATGAAGAGAGCCCTCTAAGGATCAAAAATAACTGGAACTTATTGATTTCTGATGAACATGGCTGAAAATTGGCAGTACATATACTTTTACTCTATATTGTTTTCTCTTTCTTGAGACAAATATCAGATATATTTGTTATAAGGACTTACGTCTCATTTTCTACATTCATGCTTTGGGGCAATCATCATAGTGTGGTAGAATGATGCCACACTAGAAACCAAGACACCTGCATGCTAATCTGGTCCTTATTAAAAGTTATATAACTTTATGTGAATCCTGCAAACATGAGAATGATATCTGTTTTGCTTTCTGTGGGCCTTTGCAGGATTCAAATGTTGTTAGATATGCTAAAATTTTACCCTAATAAAATATATATTAAAATGTCATTTTAAAGTACTTAAAGAGGGGTTTTTAAATATGCTGATTCATATCTATTGAATCAATTCTCAATTTTGAACGAATTAGAACAAAATGTTGCCATAAATGTTGCATATAAATAATCATGTTGCTCATTTACTCCTACATCCAAGATTTTGTCTGTGTTTGCATTTCTGCTTACATGTACCCATGCATACCATATAGATATGCCACAAAACCTTCAGTCCTCTGCAATAAATGTATTTCTTTCATGAATTATGTCTTTATAGCCTACCATACTACTTACTTCTTACTACTTTTGCCAATTTCTCCATGTGTATTTGCATTTTCTCCCAATGGGAAGTGCTCCATGTAGAAATATCAATTTCTTGAGGTTATAAATTACATTGCTACATGGAAGTATCTAACATTTAATTATTATATTATATTAATTATTATACTCTGATTTAAATGCTTTACCTGCATCAGTACAAAAATACAAGTGCCCTGTAGAGTGGGTACCATTACTATCCTTATTTTGCCTGCAAGCTTCAGAACTAAGATTCAACCCCAGGCATTCTGTTGTTAGAATCTATGCTCTTAATTTGCTACACATCTGTACCGCCATTTTCAGGTACAAAGTTTCAGGTATACATGACAAATAGGTCGTAGAGATTTACTATACAAAACTATGCCTTCCATTATCACTCTATCTTTAATTTTTAATAGGACAGATATGTTATACTCTTACCACAAACAGGTGAGAAATAAATGATTGGCTGATGAGAGACAGAGAGATTGGGTGAATGAAAGATACGTTAAAGTATATGCTTTTTATAGAAGGTTTTTTTATTTTATTTTCTACATGTACATGTGTAACTTCATGACTTTATTTTTTGTATTATTTTTATTTATTCTTTTACATATTACATCTCAATCCCAGTTTCCCCTCCCTCCACTCCTCCCAGTTCTGCCTCTACCCTTAGCCTCTCCTCTCCTCCAGATCCACTCCTTTTCCACTTCCCTTCAGAAAAGAGCAGGCCTCCCAGGGATATCAACCAAACATGCCATAATAAGTTACAATAATGCGGTGCAAACCCTCATACCAAGGCTGGATGAGGCAACCCTGTAAGAGGAAAAGGGTCCCAAGGGCAGGCAAAGGAGTCAGAGACAACCCTCTGTCCCACTGTCAGGAGTCCAACAAGAAGACGAAGCTACTCATCCATAATATGTTATACAGAAGACCTAAGTTAGACTCATGCAGGCTCACTGGCTGCCACTTCAGACTCTGTGAGCCCCTATGAGCTCTGTTTAGTATATTCTGTGGGCCATGTTCTCCTAGTATCCTCAAGTGCTTAAATGTGTAAATTATATGAACACATACCCATGATTTAGTGAGAAGAATGTTATAAGAGTCACTTAGATTGTGGAAATTAGAAGGAGCTTCATATTTCCAATTCCTAGTAGCAAAATAATAATAACCTATTACATTAACATTTCACAGTCTTCACACATAACCTTTTGGTCACCAGCAGCCCTTTCAAATCTCATCAGCCAGCCATCCTATCTCTCATTATACACTTAACTTTTTATTTCATTCAGCAAATAATTGCTTCTGTATCCTTAAAAAGTATTTATGCTTCAGCCTGGTCTGCAAAGAGAGTACAGGACAGCCAGAGCTCTGTTGCACAGAGAAACCCTGTCTCAAAACAACAACAACAACAACGAAGTATTTCTGATCTTAAGCAAATGCTCTGCATGTTACTTTTAAGAAAAAAAATATAATTGGTTTCGTGTGTTCTTCTTAGATTGAGAGCTGGTTTTCTTGGTTATAAAGTCTCCTAAGTTTGCAGGAAAGTAAATATGCAAGTACAATTTTAATTGGCCTTTTAAGATAATCAAGTGTATCTTTCAAATATGTCCTTTTACTAAAACATTACTGACTCCAACAATGGAAATCATAGAACCCTGAAAGGTGAGATTACTATTGTAGCAATATAAATTCAAAGAATATATTTTAAAAAGCATCATCACACTAGACAGTAGGAAAATCATTTATTCTGTTCTGCGTCATGTATATAATCTGGGTTAGATTGGTTTTGCATGATACAAAGATATAAAGGTGTTCTTTGATACATCTGAAAGCTCTCTGTTACTCTAAAAGAAAATATAAATCATTCCTCAGCCTTTTGGCTAACATCAAGTATAAAAACAAAAGTCAATTACTATCTCCTCATTCATTTGCTCATTGTTTCACTTTTATTTGCATTATATATAGTCCCTTTATATAATTCATTTTATCATCACTGTTAACTCATAAGAATATATTTATATCATAAATAATGATGAAATGACCTAATTTTTTATTAAATGGATTTATGCAAAGCATCTTCTCAAGATACATTTAAGGAGGAAGTGGATGCAGGCTCCCACCTCTAATCAAGAAACTATCTTCAAGTGAGACCCACTGGAAAAGAAAAATTCAGTTTTTCCAGCTGAGTCTCACTTGGTATATTACTAACTACTCATGTCCAAGAGTAGCTGGTCAACACAAAACAACCTGAATAGCATTTTTGTAGATTTTTTTTGTCTCATTTTGCTTTGTTTGAGTGTCTTTTGTCAGTTGATCTTTTGCTTGTTTGTTTTAACTTCTGTTTTTGTTTGCTTGTTTGTTTTGATTTAGGGGAGATTCATGAATGAGCGTGTTTGTTGGGGTTCTTTTGCTTGTTTACCTTTGGGTTTGTTAGGTTTTTTTTAAAAAGAGAGAGAAAAATGAATATAAAGTTTGAGTAGGAAGAGAGGTGGGAAGAATTTAGGAGAAAAAAATATGTTGTGTAAAACTTTTCTAATAAAAAAATTTAATTTTGTATCTCAAGTACCTGGCCTTTATAGTTTCTCCTGATAGCTAGTCATTTTATATAGGAAGTTCATTGCATGACATTAGTGCTGTCCTAGAAATTTAATATTTCACACAGCCTAATTTTCCTACTAGAAAATGACTTTTAATGCAGAAAGTTATACTGTTAAGTATTGAATGGTAAATATTAATGTCTGTCATTACTCAATTTCACGATACTATAGAAAAACAAAAGTTATCATGCATGTTCCTAAACACAAATTGCTTGGATTTAGTGTTGTTTTTATCTTAACTTAAAGAGTTATGAACATGAAAACATGGGAAGATGTGAATATTAAGTATTGAACTATACCATCGGATATAGATAGAAATATCCTCCATCCCATGAAAAGCAAATTATGTTCTCTACAACTTTGAGAAAGAATAATGAAAATTAATATCTAATTCTAATTTTCTTTTTAAAAGTGACTTCAATCAACCAACAAAGAAAAACCATGATCACTCTTCAAACTTGTTTTCAATTTTTTTTCTAGGATGAAGGTTATAATTAATAACTTGCCAGGAGATTTGGTTCTTTGTCATCTTTATTGGTCTAGGATTAAGATCTTAAATTTTTAATATAATTTTTATTTATTATAATTTATTCACTTTCTATCCCAGCTGTAGCCTCCACCTTCATCCCCTCCCAATCCTGCCCTCCTTCCCTCCCTCATCTCTTCCCATGTCCCTTTCCCAGTCCATTGATAGGGGAGGACCTCCTCCCCTCCTATCTGAACCTAGCCTATCAGTCTCATCAGGACTGTCTTTTATAGTCTTCCTCTTTGGCCGGGAAAGGCTGTCCCCTCCTCAGGGGGAGGTGAAGATCTTAAATTTTTATTATTGCTTTTCCTTAAACTATCCATGTATTATGTTTTTTAAATTATCTCCTTCATTTTTGATACTAGAATTACATCAATTCTCCCATCCCTTTCCTCCCTCCAAGCTTTTCTGAATATTTCTCCTTGCTATCTTTCAAATTCATGGTCTCTTTGTTTTCATTGTTGTTATAATGCACATATATGTATATATAAATATATTCCAAAACATATAAATACAACCTGATCAGTCTTATAATACTACTTGTTTGTAGTATGTTTTCAGGACTGACAATTTGGTATTGGATAACCAATTAGTGTGCTATTCCCTACAGAATACTTTCCTGCCACTATCATTCCTTAGTTGATGATAGGGTTAAGACAGTTTACATAATGGAATACCTACTACTCAAAAACATAGAAGTCATGAAATTTGCGGGCAAATGGATGGAACTAGAAAAGATCATCCTGAGTGAGGTAACCAAGACCCATAAAGAAACACGTGGCCTGTACTCACTTATAAGTAGATATTAACCATACTACAATTCACAGACCCAAAGAAGCCAAGTAACAAGGAGAAACCAAGGAGGATGCTCAAATCTCACTCATAAAGAGAAATAGACTAGTCAGTGGAAGCAGTTGAGACAGGACAGGATAAGACAGAGAACAGTGAGGGAAATAAGGGTAGGGATCAGATATGGGGAGAGAGGGCATAAGGAAGGACAAAGTAGCTTGAAGAGAAAGGAGAAACTATGAGCAGGGGCATTTCTTAGAGAAGCTGGGGACCTGCAACAGAATGGGCCTCTAGGAAGATATGGGGGTGACTCTAAATGAGATACCTGATGGCAGGGGTCATGGAGACTGGAGAGGCTACCCTCTAAACAAATAGGACTCCTGGTAGAGGAGGAACCACCAACCAACCACAAAAAATTCCACCCAGAATTTACCTTCCCTACAGGACTGCAGGAATAAAGATAGAGCAGAATTGAGGGAATGTGCAGCTAATCCCTAAACCAACCTGAGATCCACTCCATAGGAGAGAGCCAACCTCTGATACTATTGATGATGCGCTATTGTGTTTGCAGTTGGAAGCCCAGCATGCCTATCTTCTGAGAGGCTCCACCCAGCAAGGATTCAAATCAGGAACTAAGACTCACAGCCAAACAATGCACAGAGAATAGAAAGCATTATAGACAAGGGGGATGGGGCAGGATAGAAGGACCTGGAGGGGACAGGAGCTCTACTAGAAGACCAACAGTCCTAACTAACATGGGATCAGAAGGGCTTACAGAGACTAAAGCACCAACCAAGGACCATAAATAGACTAGACCTAGGCTCTCCATACATATATACCAAATGGAAGCTGAGCCTCCATGTGGGTTCCCTAGAAAGGACATGGGGTTGTCTCTGACATGGTCTCTGTTGCATGCTTCTCAATCACTTCCCTCTGGTTGGGCTGCCTTGGCACAACACTGTGAAAAAGGAGGTACAAAGTCTTGATGTAACTAGATTGCTGGGGTGGGTTGGGGAAATTCCCCTTTTCTGAAAGACAGAAAAGGGGAGTAGGGAAATGAGGGAGAGATAGAGGGGAGGGACCAGGAGGAGAGGAGGGAGGGGCCTAAGACTGAGATGTGAAAATAACTATTTTTTTAACCTCATAGTCTTTCTCCTTTCTACTTTATCATTTCTATTACTGTCCTTGTTCAGCTCATGTTTATGTAATCATGTTGATGAGACTATAAGGATACTCCTAGGAGATATAATCTCATAGGAAACTCCCTGATCCTCTGGCTTTTAGAATCTTTCTGCCCACCTCATCCATGATGATCATTGAGCTTTAGGTGTGGGATTTGCTCTACAGCTCTATACTTTGGTTATAGTTTTCTGTAACAAGCTCCATCTGTTGTAAAAAGAATTTCCTTACTAATCAAGAGAGAGGACCCTGACTAAAACTCTCAATCCCCATCCATAAAGGCAAAGAGGATGGACATCTGAAGAAGAAGAAAACAGGAAACAACCTAGGAACCCGCCACAGGGGGCCTCTAAAAGGCTCTGCCCTGCAGACTATCAAATCAGACGCTGAGACTTATGGCCAAGTGTTGGGCAGAGTGCATGGAATCTTATGTAAGAAGTGGGAAATAGTAAGAGCTGGAGAGGACGGAAACCACACAAGGAGCAGAACCAGAAAACTTGAACTCAGGGAACTTCCCAAAGACTCATACTCCAACCAAGGACTATTCATAGAGATAACCTAGAACCCCTGCACAGATGTAGCACATGACAGTTCATGTGGGTTACTAAGTGGGTTACATAGTAATGGGAAGAGGGACTGACTCTGACATAATCTGATTGGCCTGCTCTTTGATCACCTCCCCGTGAGGGGGGAGCAGCCTTACCAGGCCACAGAAGATGACAATGCAGCCACTCCTGATGTGATCTGATAGACTAAGAT